>CAUYRT010011444.1:0-46301 GCA_963574885.1 Lepilemur ruficaudatus
ATAAAAACTATTAATATGAACTTACCCTTTTTCAATAAATCTTTGTGTGTGTGTCATCTGTGTTCTAGACATTGTAAGATTTACTTGAGATGCTGTAAGATAAAAATGACACAATTCATCTCAAGGAGTTCGGCAACCAACTAACAGTATAAATATGTAGATAAATGTGATTCATGGTAGATATTGTTTAAGTACCATCCTTGAAGTTCACTGTTACAGAGTTAGTATTGGGTTTCTAAGGAAGCAGTGTCTGAAATGAGAGTTGAAAATATGGATCAGGATTGATCAGGAAAGAATGCAACAAGAGGTCGAGGTGAAACTGTTGCGTTTGCTTGGGCAACTAAGTGTAGCTGAATAGGACTAAAACAGAGGAATCCTTGAGATGGTGAGGCATATAAAACTTTTTTCTCTATTAAGAAATCAATGGACCAGGAGCAGTGGCTCACGCATGTAATCCTAGCACTCTGGGAGGCCAAGGTGGAAGGATCGCTCAAGGTCAGGAGTTTGAGACCAGCCTAAGCAAGAGTGAGACCCCATCTCTACTAAAAATAGAAAGAACTTAATTGGCCAACTAAAAATATATAGAAAAAATTAGCCGGGCATGGTGGCACATGCCTGTAGTCCCAGCTACTCAGGAGTTTGAGGCAGTAGGATCACCTGAGCCCAGGAGTTTGAGGTTGCTGTGAGCTAGGCTGATGCCCCGGCACTCTAGCCTGGGCAACAGAGTGAGACTCTGTCTCAAAAAAAAAAGAAGAAGAAGAAGAAGAAGAAGAAGAACAAGAAGAAGAAGAAGAAGAAGAAGAAGAAGAAGAAGTCAAAGAAAGAGTCTAAAAATGTTTAGGCTTTACAGTATAAACTGATTCATGGCATGCTCTCTGAAGTCCTACTCAAAGGTATACATTATCACCTCCTCCAGTTTTTACTAAAAATGAGCAGTTTTGTCAGAAAATATGCCAGAATCATTTTCTAATAAACTCCACCCCCACTGGATTCCTCAGCTCTGGAAACCAGCATCAATTTACCGTTTCATGTCCTATATGCATTACAATGCATATAAGCATGTCTATTTTGATAATCTTCACTTTCTTCTATTAATAGAATTTTCCCTCTGCACATTTTAAAAATTAGAAATCAAAATAATTATTGTTATCCTCTGGCACCTCCTTCTCAATGACTAAATCCTTTTTCTTTTTTTTTTTTTTAATTTCATACTATTTACCCTCTGTATGTTTCTCACCAGCATTTACTCTCCAAATTCTCATTATCTATTTAAAATTTTTCTCCAACTTAAAGAAAAAATGCATACAGTTTGTCCTTTTTACTGATGTCACTGTTTGGTGGTTAATTTGTCACAAATGACAAAATGACAATAGGCTCCAGCTAGTCATTCCTGAGCGTTATTTTGCTTTATTCTTTTCCAAAAACCCTACTGCTGAATAATGGGTTTCATAGAAATGTATCAGGGACTCTGTGTTTGTTATTTGTCAGTTTGTCAAATTTCACACTAGTTTCCCCTTCCTTTTCCATATGTACACGTCAGGACAACAGGATTACATAAAGTGAGCCAAGTTTGGAAATGACGAAACTGGCTGGGAATAAGTAACAAAAGCTGCTGAAGTTGGCCTTATTCACTCTCAGAATGAAAACATTCGATGGGGGTGGGGAGTGGAGTAGGAAAAGTAATAGAAGAAAAATATAAAGAAAACACTAATTACCGTTGCACCTCTTACCACCTTAATTCCACATTTGCTAAGACCCTAATCTCAAACCATGTGATGGTGATTGAAATGAAGCACATTTCATGTGTTTAGTCCTTCCTGTTCCCCATGATGTTCTTTTTAGAATGAAAATAGTGAAAATATAGTAGGAGAGTCTAATCTATAAAATGTGTATCTGCTTTAAAATCCTGTTAAAGCTCCATGAAGCTCCAAGCTCCACGAAGAAGGAATTATTTTTATTTTTTGAGGACCCTGAATGAGTTGCAAAAGGATCTAAACAACAAGTAGAGCAGGAACAACTTACACGCTTGAAAGCTTCTTTGACAAACAACAACCAAAAAATGTGCACTGTTGTGCACATCAGTAACAGATAAGAAAGACAGATGTTGGGTTGTCCTCCTGCCTCCCTCTGGAGTGAGGCTGCTGCTGTTGGTGGGGGAGGTGTTCTTGCAGCTGTTTCCCACTGGTCAGGTGGGAAGTTGGGCTGTGCAGGCATCGCAGTAGGCACTGCAGTAAATCAGATAGTATCTCTTCTGGAAGAAGGCCAAGCTGTCCTTAAAGATATTACGTACAGCTCCCTAGTAGCTCAGGGAGAAGGGATCCATTTCAATCATTTCCACACATATCCCCAAAGCCAAATTTTGGCAGAAGGGACTGTGTGTTGTAGAAACTTCCTGCTGAAGTTATAAAGGAGAAATAAAAGCTCCACACTTATTTCACCGGACTCTGGCGCTGCTGGAAAACAGGTTCCTGGCTACGATTCATACAGCGAGGTCTGTCTTGACTTTCACTTTCTTCTCCTTTCTTCCCTGCTTTCTCTCACAAAGCAGACAATCCCAAAATCTGTAGGTGAGTGAAGGAAGGCTTTATAAATTAAAGGCTAGTTTTCTGGGTAATCCATACAATTTATCCATGCCTATGGGGCAGAATGGCCTCCTAGAAAAATCCATACACGTGAGCAATCTATCTATTGGTGCAAAAGGTGGAAAAACTGGAAGCAATAATTGGTTACATAGTCCTCTGGAAAAGTCATGGGCTTAATTGCCTGGTGAATATTTGAGACCTAGTCCCACTATTAATTAGCAGTGTGAACTTGGGTGAGCCTCTTCAAGCTTTGGTTCTCTCTATAAAAGGGAGACATTATTTCTTTTTCATAGTATTATGAGATAATGCAGAGATGCTGTTTTAGTTTCCTATTGCTGCTATAACAAATTATCACAAACTTCGTGGTTTGAAAAACACAAATTTAATATCTTATAATTCTGGAGGTCAGAAGTCCTAAAATGGGTCTTACAGGGCTAAAATTAGGGGTCGGCAGAGATGGTTCCCTCGAGGCTCCAGGAGAGAATTGGTCGCTTGCCTCTTCCAGCTTTAGAGGCTGTATCCCATCATTCCTTGGCTTGTGGCCACATCATTCTAATCTTTGCTTCAGCTATCACATTGCCTTCTTCCCTCTCTAATCTCCAACCTTCCTCTTACATGGACCTTTGTGATTGCACAGAGTCTGTCAGGATAATCTACCCAACTCAATATTGTTAATAATAACTTAATCTCATCTACAGAGTTCATTTTGCCACATAAAGTAATATATTCACAGGTTCCAGGGGGTCCTGGACATCTTTGGGGGGCTGTTATAACACCTATCATAGGTACATACTTTTGATATTAGCACCAATAGACATGCAACAAATTTCAGCTCTTGTCCTCTCTTCTATTAGAATTGAAGGCAAGGTGAACCTATGTACTCTTTTGTTCAATTTATCATCACTTCAAAACTCTTCTCAGAGGTTAAAAAACATACTGAAGGGATTCCTAAGAGTGAAATGAAAAATCCTTTATAGCTATAAGACGAGATTGGGCGCGTTCAGGGTGGTATGGCCGTAGACCTTTATAACTATAAGAAAGAAGACTTATTATACATTTGATATATATTTGTTTCCTTCTTCAGTGAGTGTTTAGGTTCTGGCATGTTTTATTTATCTGAGCAATGTTTGGAAAGCATGTGGCAGAAGATCAAATTATACAGCCAATTGCAAGTGTAAAACCATCAGGAGTGAAGAAGAATTTTTCCACTCAATGTGTCACGAAACTAGTTACAGAGAGGCCATTTGGTTTTTGAGAATGATAATGAGAATGAAAGAATCATCTTAGTTTTCAGAGTTCGTGAGAACACGGACCTTGTGATATGAGGGAGTTGGAACTGCTAGGTATTTTCAGCCTCTGATTTAATATTCTTTCAAATTGAGCTGACATCATAATCATTTGTCTTCAAAGAAAGCAGAGGGAGGCCAAAATAGTTTCAGTTTCACTCTGTTTTGATGGTAAATTCTTATCCTTTTGCTGATGTCCGCTATAAAAATGATAATTCATTCTGCCATCACATGAAATGAACCAACTAAATCAAAATATTTTCATAGGGGAGTAGCCTAGGGAAGTGAAGGAAACAGTATGCTGGACTTCTGATGCTGGGCTATTTTTGGATGGCTTTCTTCAAGGATCAATTTAAAGCTAACTTCTACAACAAAGCTTTCTTCAATGAGGCAGAAAAATCTACAGAACCCCACACATACTTAGCAAAAGTAGATGGCTAATAGCACCTGACTTAGCTGTAAAGAATGTAGAGTTTATTCTCCATCTCATAGTAGCTACTAGGAACATCGATTATAGGGATAATGCTGAATTCAACAACTCGTTTATTTATTTATTATTTCAGCAGAAATCTTTGATGGACCTACTGTTTGTTTATTTACTTATTATTCATTCATCCTTCTATATTTCAACAATAAATTTATATACTCATTCATTCATTCACTCACTTATTCAGCAACACTGCATTGAATACCTTATCTCTGTTCATATCATGTTGAGCACTGCAGACACAAAGGTAGATCAAGCACGTGCACACTATAGCAACCCACCTGGTTGGGTCTTTGGTTAGAATAGAAGACTCTGTCTGACTCGAGGACACAGTAGCAGCAGTAGGATGTTTTATTGATAATCCACGAAGGATCAGTTTAAATACCATAGGCAGGAAAACTGTGACAACAGAGAGACTTTTATTGATTTCCAGCCAACTTGTTTTTATCTTGGTCAACATCGCCGTGGAAAACACTGTGTTTTGCCATCTCATACTGCTCTGGCTTCCAAGTGTGAATGATAAATCTGGTTTGCAATGGAAGAACTGGACTTCTCTGGGCCACTGAGTAAGGTCACAGTAATGATCACTAAAATGAAAAGCTCTGGCTTTGTGTTTTCAAAGGCAATCCTCACCATAATTCCATATAGCAAAGAGACCTTGGCCTTTGCCTAATGTATTTGTCTAATATATTTGACACATAACTAAGACAGACATCATCTCCTGGTCTTTTGACCCTACACTTTTGAGACTTGATTCACTCCCATCTCAACTTACTTTACCTCGTCATCGAATTACAGTCTTTTCTGCTATTGCTCTACACCCACATTGACCCTTGAAATTTCTTCATTCTTCAGATATTTTCAGTTTTCTCTCCTTGCTCCTATCACCTCCACCAGCTTATCTTTTCTTGACTCTCTTGCATCCTTTCAGTATGCCTTGAAAGAAACACAACTAATAACATAATGTTGTTTTTTTAACAACAAAATTGTTAAAAAGTCGATTTATCATTCTCTACCCTGGCATTTATATATACACGGTTATCTAAAATCTTATTACAGTCAATCAAAATAATTATCTTTTATATGTTCATATCTCCCATTGTTCTGACTCTAATCTTGAATTGATGAATCTATGCACAGACTATTTGAAAGCCACTTTGATATCTGATCATATACCTCTGTGACAATGCGCCATGGAAACATCTTCTGGTCCTTTGGAAAGCCTTCTACCTCTCACGCTAAAGACTCCCACCCTCATTTTGCTCATCAGTCCCCTTCATTTGCAGGAAACACTTGAACTTCTATGTGAAGCTATCAGTGACTGTTAACAAGTGGGCATAATACAAGGTATATTCTTGAGGATGAGAGGTTATAATTCTAGTTTTGGAAACAAGAAAGTAGACAGGGACACTAGGAAGGGAAATGACGGTCCTGAAAACAAAACAAAAAAATACCAGCTGAATTCCTAGTGATATTACATTGATATTAATTGTGTTTCAGGCACATCTAAATACTTACATACGCTAACTGTATTAATTCCCACAACAATCTTATAATACAGGTGTCATATTTCCATCAAAGCACTGAGACCCGGAGGTTAAGCAACTGTTCGCTGTCGCATAGCAAGTAAGAGGTAGAGACAGAATAAGGACCCAGATATTTGATTCTAGACACCATAGTCTAACCACTAGGTAATATAACCATAGAGAGAGAAAATGAAATAATATTATTATCATAGCTATGAATAGAATATTTAATGTGTTGGATGGGTAACTTCTTGAGTTTTGGGAGGTAAGTTATAAAAAGAATGGGTATAGATATAAATTCTGTTTCAAGTTTTTGGTCAAGATAGCACAGAAGAAAACTTAGCTTTGAGGATTTGAATGTAGAATTCAGAAAAATACAAGAAACAAATGATTGATTTCCAGTGATCTTTGTTTTGAGACTTTGATATTACCCCTGACTTTGGGTGAATATGATATTGAGAGGATCTGTTTCCTTTGGAAAGCTATCAATAGATTATGGAGAACCAATTAATCACTTGGAATTCCAGATTTTATATATTTATTCTTGCCAACAGTAGCTTTAAAATAATTGGCTTTGAAATCTGGACAAATATATTTACCTAGAAAGGCTTATAGTTATTTTTAAGTGTGGTACAGAATAAGAGAAAAAAACAAACTGAAAAAAATAATTATTAAGACATTTCTCACCAGCCCTCTCCCTGCAAATTAAGTGTGTGTGTATGTGTCATTCTTCTGGAACAATTATCTAGGCTTTTGGTTCTGCTTTGGAAGCTAAGGAATGTATTGAGTTGTGGAATTCCTTTCATGTGGAAGGAATCCAGCTCCCAAGGACTGCTGATGATGGACAAACACTCCACACAGAAAGAACATAAGGAAGGCTTCCATTTTCAGTTTGCTTATGTGGCACTTGGTAGAAGCACCAAATGCAGTGTTTTCTATGAATGTGATGAGACCTTTTTGGGTCAAGACAGAAACAGCTGAAATTGATTCCACTTTAATTAGCTTAAGTGTATTTTTCCAGGACACAAAACTTACTGCACAGTCTTCAATGTTTTCTGCTTTGGGGTATCAGATGGTGTTTTCCTTCCTTTGTATTCCAATAGCTCCTTATAAAAAAATCATTACTCTGTGTCATGGGAATGCCATGTAGACAGAAACTGTCACATGTATTCTTATGTTATTGGCACTTATTGATACCTGAAGATCAATGGAAAAATTGCTGAAGGAATTGATACCTGAAAGGTACATGAATGAAATGCTTTTGTCTAGATTTGGAATTCCATTGGTAACATTTTATGAGACTTGGCAGCACCTAAATATTTTATTCCCATTTCAAATACATATTAATCCTATAAACATAGTCTGCACATATTAATGGAGAAGAAAAAAGAAGACTTGAGTATTCTATTTCATAAATTATCAGCATAGGAGATGAGAGATTTGGTAATTAGGAGCCACTGTGAAGATACTAGAAGTGGATCACAGTGGATACAGTAAGAAGAAATTGAAGTAGGATTTTATTTTGTATTTGTTTCTTCATTTTCTCTCATTTGTTTCTCTTATTTTAAGATTCTGTCACTTTACTACTCAAAACCTTCCAATGGCCTCCCATTGGATCTGTAATTAGATCCTAACTCTTTAACATGTCTTAGTCACACTTAATCTGGTCTCTGTCCACGTTTTTGGCCTTATTTCCTATCCTACTGTGATTCATATTCTTTCCTCGGGGCCTTTGCACTAGCTCTGCCTGGGATTCACTTGTGTCATCTTTACTTAGCTGATTTCTTTTCCATCTTCAGGTCTCAACTTCATTAATGGCTCAGAGATATTTTCCTTGAATACCCTCCCAACCAATCCCCTAGTCAGGCAGTATCATCACACCATCCTATTTAAATTCTACATGCATTTTGACCTTTTGGAGATACCACATGTCCTCATTCCCACTGAGCTGGTCTGAGTTTGAGCCACCTGACACTATATATATAGTCAATGAAGCCCTGTTGGAAGCAAATCCTCTAGCACCTGCTCTTCTATCCTTCAGGCACCCAAATCATTCCACTTAGCAAAGAGCCATATCTACTGTGCCTTTTCAGAATCCCCTCATTTGTTGCTGCATTGTTACACAGCAATAAAAAAAGAAAACACTTATTCAGTGATCACCATCTGTAATTATCCTGTTATTTGTATGCTTTTACAAATCTCTATCTCCCTACAATTTTGTCAACTCCATGATGGCATGAACTTTCTTCTGTTTACTACTGTAGTTCTCATATCACTGCTTGGCACATTGTAGATATTCCACACATATTTGCTAAATAAACAAATTACTTTGTTAACTGACCTGGGTGATTTCATATTTTTTTTAATCTCATCAAACCCATCTGATGATTCTGTATAATATTAGCCCCTTTTACAGATTAAAACAATTGAATATTAAAAGGATTAAACAATTTACCCATATTGAAGAACTAATAAATCACACAATGAGAATTTGGACTAATTTTACCTGAGACCGTTTCACCATAGTCTTACAGGATAAATTGTTGGGCTGACTTGCCCTCCAAGTATACCTTCAACATTGAAAAACTATAGTAGAGTGCTTAAGAGCACAGAATATGAAATCAGAATGCTTTGTTTCAAATCCCAGCTCTGCCACATTTTAGTTGTGTAATCTTGCCTCGATTTTCTAATTGCAAAATGTGAGTTAAAATTCTCTCTAGCTCTCAAGTTGGTTTGAGGATGAATGAATATATCTCAAGCATTTCCCCAGTGCTTGGCACATGATATGTGCTCTGTAAATGCTACTTATTATTATCATCATTGCTGTTATCATTGTATTATAGGATATTTATGGATGGTCCAATAATAACTAAATATTATTAATAAACTATCATTTTATATATGAAATATTTATCAAAACATAGATCAACACATATGTACCCTTTTTTTTAAAGTAAGTGATTGTAAATATGAGTATGGGTATCTTGTTCTGACATAATGTAGTCTCCTTGGGTATTGTGAACTGTTGTTATTGTTGTTTTAAGTAGGAAAAAGTTCTCTCTGAAACTAAAAATTATATTTTATACTTGGAGACCACGTTTGAGATGATCTCAGTCAAGTCTCTTTATTCTTAAGTAAAGAAAGTGAGGATTATAATAAAGGTGCTGGACCCCATGTAAGATCACACAGACAATTAATACTTGAGCGAGAACAAGAGCTAAAGTGTCCTATTCTAGTACTTCCCAGTCACTGTTGCTAGAGAAGAGTTCTTCCAATGAACTGGCTATCAAAAGGAGCACAACATTTGCTTGGTACTCTATGCGGGGTAGGAACTCAACAAGTTCTCATTAAGAGTCCTACATTTGACTCTCCATCCATAAAAATTATAATAATGACTCGATAAGAAGATAGTGAAATATCTGATTCTCCTGGGTTTATCTGAGGTCGTGAGAAGCAATCCATACTTAGAAGAAATTAGGGATGTTGAAGGATATGAGATAGATTTTAAAGAATTCACCTTCTCTGATGCCTCTGAAACTGTAATTAGTGGCCTGAAGCTACTGGCCACAGTAGTCTGGGCCTTCCTTCAGCAAACAGCTGTCTTCCTTTTTTAGGAAGAGCTATATAAGGGACACAAACCACATGGATTTCCTTTGAAGCAGCTAGAACATTTTGTCAATATCAACTTTTATCTTTCTCTTTCCCTTCACAAGCTCTGAGAAGAGATATTATCAAAGAGAGAATCAAACGAAGCTTCTGGTGTTACTATTTCCCAGACAACCTTCTGGAATTCTTAAATATGGAGCCAGATTCTTGACAGTCATGATGTGGTTTGCACTGGTGTTTTCTCCCTGATGATGTCTGCATAATATCTTCAGGCTGTGTGGACAAAAGCCAAAGAGAGCTCCTACCTTTGTCTTATGTTTTCAGTAGTTGAAGATCCATGTCATCTTTGTGAACTTTAAAACACAGCTAGCTCTTCTTCTTTCTTTGAGGCAATTCTGAGGACTCATAGGTTAAAACAAATAGACCAACTACCTCCCTTTCCCTATTTTCAGCAGAAATCTAAAAATCATTCTACTTTAGCATAACTTCAGAAGTTCTAGCAGCAGACTGTGGGTCATCCTTTAATTACATCACATTGAGAGATAAAATATAATGTTATAGCCTGGAGGATTATTTTCAAAGTTTGACATGCATTTTTGTATGATAGAATAAAACAAATGAAGCACCATAGAGGGAAATTATTTTCTCACAAACATCCCACTTCTGAACTTAAAATGTTTCTCCAGTATTAGAGTGTTTTGTTGTTAAAAATGCAGCTTAGAGATGGACTTCAGTCAGAAGTTGCATTCAACAGAAAATTATTCTGGTTATTATTTAAAAAATTAAGAAAAATATATTGTAAAGTTCCATTAACATGAAGGCTGAAGAATGTAGTCTATATGCACATCCATGGGATGGTAATAATGACTCATCCAAGATAATGCCACTGAAGACCTCGCCATGTGCCAGACAGAGTCTTATGGACATTATTTCATTCAATCCTGAACTCAACATCATGGGATAATATCTATTATTATTTCTATTTTACAGATGAAGAAACTGAGGCAGAGTTGCTAAAACTTTTTTCCAAGGACATTAAAATTACAAAATGGTAGTGATGGAACTGTAGTTAAGATCATACCATAGGAATGTCCTCCTTAGGATGTTGCTGCTTCCACCACCCATTACCATATAGTGTTTCTGTCACCATTGGCATTGTTGGCACTGGATACTGGGTGCTAGGCCCAGTGAGCAAAGCAAGTTCTAAACTAGCTCCTTATTTTGTATCACTTGCTCCAGATTCAAATCTTGGCTGTAAATATGTGACTCTACCATGCCTCATGCCCATGCCCTCTCTTCAAGAAGGTTAGGAAGCAAGTATCTGGGCTTTGGCGGTTGGACTCACACAATACTCCATTTCTCAAAGCTGGGAATTGAGTTCAGATGCTTAGCAGCCCAAAAAATAGTCACTGTTCTCTCTTATAGTAACTGCTAATAACCTTGGATGCAAAATCCAAGCCCTACTTAAAGGCTACCATGCAATTTAGGAAAATTGCAACTGTGGATAACATTAATTGATTACAAATGTAAATGACTTTGTTTCTAAAAGACACCATTTTGAATTCTATTCCAAGCATACATAATTTATAATCAGAAAAGAGAATAATTGCGTGCTTTAAATGGGTTTTTAAAAATCTGTTGAACACTATGGGACTTTAATTCATAGTAATTTCTTCCAATATAAACTCAAAAGTTAGATAATGTAAAAAATGAAGGAATGAGAGGGCTGAGAGAGAGGGAGAGAGATTTCCACTGTAGAATGCTTTTGACATGGTCCAGTTACTGTGTCACGACTTCGTGTTTCTTAATCTTGGCAATAGAATAAAGTCCTCAGCAGAAGGACTTTTTTCAAGTCCAAAAACATGACACTTCAGAGCTCTAACCATAACTTCTCTTTTTATGTCTATGGGATTTACAGTGTTTGCAGATGGAAGTAATTTAATACCGTGGTGATCTTTCATCTAGCCTGTTTCCTTTCAGTGACCTGATGTTTACTATAAGAAAACACCAACAAGGTGTCTGATTTCTTCATGGAAAAATGGCAACTATTTAAAACAAAAGGATTTTGTCCAGCAGAATCATAAATCTTTCACAGTTTCTGTAATTTAACAAAAAAGGCTCATTTGTTCTGTGAGGAGTGTTTGCCTGTAAGACAAGGCCAGTTTGACTTTCTCATAAAAAATGTATTTTTTTTTTGAGGTGGGGGAAGATAGCAGTAGAATAAAAAGTCACTGTTCTATCTATGGCAGGATATTCAAATCTTTTAATTTTCATAGCTTTGCCTCAAACCGTCCATAAGTTATCATTTTGAAAGAAAACTCCAGAATCTTTCCTGGCATTTCCCAGGATGCTTTGAAAATAATAGCAGGTTCTTTCACTCATCTCTGCTTCAGCACGTGTGTTTCCTGCTGATTTTAAAGCCCATTCTATACCCTAGAAAGCAGACTCTTCTTGGGATGAGAGAACTGCTGGTAACCACAGTAACATACCTTTCCAGGGAATCTTCCCATCAACATTTAATAGGTCGAATCATAAATAATGGAATGAAATCTTTCAGCAGAAGACCAGAAGCTGCGACTAGAACACTCAGGAAATGGATAACAGCTGTCTTGAAGGTGATGAGATGCAAGATGCCTCCCTATATTGGAGGCAATTTTTCTAATAAGAGAGAGAACTTGAATCTGGAGTGACCACTCTGTTTGCACCATATATTAGGGAGATGAAAATGCCAAATACTCTTATGAGTGCAATATTACATCCAAAGACATGTTATAGAGCCTAATCCAGAGTGTAGATTTGGCCTTTGTGTATGAATTGCTCATTCAGGGATTATTCACAAATATGTGTTTTTACAATCCTGAGCGGGTCCACGAACGGGGTGAAATATAACAGCAAGTATGTGTTGAGTACCTAATGCTTCTGGTCCTTGGAAGCAGAATAGGGAACAAAGCACTTGGGAGACACAAAGTAGCAATAAAAAAATAGGTACCTGAAGGTTGACTAGTAGTTAGTAAGGTTGAAAATGGGGACAGTAAGGAGAGAGTCCCAGGCAGAGGCAATAACTCAGGCAAGGCCTGAAGTGCAGAGAAATTATGGTATATTTTGGTACTGAAATTTCTTCAGCATATTGGTCTTTGACCAAAAAACATTTTCATTCAACATTCAAAAAATAGTTATTTTTTGTTCCTATAATATAGCAGAAAGTGCTCCAGGTGTTTGGGATATAACCATCATCAGCAAAGCAGAGAAAAAATGTTTCTTGTCCTTGTGGAGCATATCTTACAATCCAACCTCATGGTCCCCTCTTCCCTCCTCCCGCATTCTTACAAAATAGGAAAACGAGAGAGACTATATTGCAACAACAGCCAATGCAAACCTATTGGTCTTAAGGTTTGTAGTGATAGAAAATTACTCACCTTTAATTTGTCTCAATAGATGTCTGGCTTCCATAAAAATTAATGGAATCCCTATAATGTGCCAAGTAATATGCTGGATCCAGGCAGTATAAAGATTAACCTGACCTATGCAGGTTAAAATTCAATGCAATTATAATCAAAATCCCAGAAAGTTATTTTGTGTATATTGACTAATTGTAAAGTTTATATAGAAAGGCAAAAGACCTAGAGCAGCCAACGCAACACTGAAAGAGAAATTGGAGGACTGACTCTACCTAACTTTAAGACTTACTATAAAGCTATAGTAATTAAGCATGTGTGGCATTGGTGAAAGAATAAACAAAGATATCATGGAATGAAACAGAGAGCCCAGAAATAGACCTACACAAAAATAGTCAACTTATTTTTGACACAGGAGCACAGCAATTCGACGGAGAAAGGATAATCTTTTCAACAAAAGGTGATAGAACAACTGCACATCCGCAGCCAAAAGAATGAGTCTAGGCACGGACATTACACATTTCACAAAAATTATCTCAAACAGATCATAGACCTAGGTAAATCATAGACTAAAGGTAAAATGCAAAAACTACAAACCTCTTAGAAGGTATATTAGAGAAAATCCTTTCACTATCACCTTTGAAGATGGATAGGCAGTTGTTTGTCTCATAAAGTGATCTGGGCATCTTTTTTCTTATACAAATTGTGAGCATTTTATAACCATTTTCTATGCGGGCCACACATTTCAACCTAATTTCTATAATTTAATGATATGGGGCAGAATGGAAACTTCAAGTAGTTCATAAATTTGCCATAGGTGATTCAAATAGTAAGTAATGGCAACAAGATAGAAATAAAAATCCCTAATTCCAAAGCCTTAATCACTCTTAGACATCAACCTGTGATTGTCTGATCTGCTTCTTAGGCAAGTTAGAAGTATTTTGATGATTGGCTTATTATGCTAAGTATTTAATCTGGTATTAATTATTTTTAAGATGTTTCCTTGTAATTATTCCAATTATAGGTTTCTGTAATTGCTGCACACACACGTGAACATGCACACACACAATAATTCAGAAAACACTTACTTGAATTCAAATAATATTAAATGATTGCCTCCCCCACTGGGTTGTGAATTTCAAGACAGTTATTTAAAAACCATAGAAGTTGAGACCGTAGAAAAAGAAGATGCAGCAGTTAAAATTTGTCATTTTGTCAGTCAGACCCCACTTAAGCACCTTGATTGCAGTTCCACACCTTTCCCTAACCCATGGCCTTTCTCTCATATGGCTTCTTTCTCTCCCGGTTCACCTGGTAAATTTTTTTTGACCTTTTTTTCTCATAGTTTGCTGTTGCATCAGCTATAGCTGCCCTTTGCAAATCACCACTAACCTCCACTTCTTGTAGTCTGTCTTGCATATTCCATCCTTGGCTAAATGCACCTGTCCCCAGTAGGTTTCTGTGGGAGCTCAGGCCTTTCTCTGGGGACAACTGGCATTTTTTGTTTGATGGAACATAAAGATGACCATCCCAGCCCCATTATGTGGTGTTTGATAATACAGAGTGTTCAAGGGCGTTCATTTGATTTGTAAATACACTCCTTAGTTACTGAGATCACCAAGAGAAACGTGTTTATACAGTTACGTCTAATTGTTTTTTTAAAAATAGTTTATAACCATTTAAGGTGAGTTCTTTAAAGAAATAAATAAAATCTGGTTCTTTGTTTTAAAGTATTTTTATCAGCCTCAGTTTTATATAGTAATTGTTGCTCATATTAATATTGCAGTTAACAAAGAGAAATGTAAACAAAGACAAATGGCTTAGATTTTATGAAAGCAATTTTAAAGAAAGCCTAATTTTTATTTAGCATGTAATTATTCAAATAACTAAATGAAATGAACAGATGTAATTAACGGAGAGCTGTTTATGAGAGCTGTTTCTTTTCATGAAAATACAAGAAATACAAAAAGTTTAGTCTATTACTGACTTTGGAAACATCTTCTAACATTAAAAATTCTTTGGATAAGATAATTTGCCTTATACTTTTTTCTCTGGGAAGCGAGGCCACCATGAGCAGAAAACAGATTCTGTGCCCATCAGCCCATAGAAACTCAGTGGGCCTCTCTGGCAGGGCACGAAAGAGTTTGATCCTTGGTCTAATTAGGCATATTCCCTCTGGGACTCTGCTTAGAAGTCTAAGCTAAGTCTTGTCTTGTTTCCTTGCAGCAATGGGGAAATCTATTTCAATTTAGCAGCATTTCCTTGATTGGAATGCATTTGCGGACTTGGAATCACAGCAGAGCAAGGGTTAGAGGCTGGAGCTGCCAGTTAACAGAATTGGCAGTCACCCATCCTAAGCTTTTTGGTCTGAGGAGGCCGCTTCCCTCTTATGAGGAAGAAGCCAGAGCCATATGGCTCGAACCCCAGGTGGCTCTCCTCCATGGCTTGTGGTTTCCCTGAACCTTATTCCCCAAGCCTGAGGCCTGCTAGCAATTCTGTGATGGCAGATACCGACAGTCATGATTTTGTAGCTAGGGGTGAACATAAACACACAAGTCAATCACACAAATATGGATGATGTGTCTACTACGTATTAGGGATCATCCTATGAGGCAGGAAATGAAGATGCCATTGCCCCTATATTTAAATAGCTTTTAAATTATATGCCTGTTTCTTACTTATTGTAGATCTACCCTTCTACATGCATATAGAGGGGAAATGAAGGCAGAGACACTCAGCTATGAGAGTATTGTGGAAAATTGCACCGAACACTGAACTTGGAGTCATATTTGTTGTTTGATCCCTGGTTCAGTTTGGTTACAAGTAATGTCCTTGTGCAAAACTAACTAACTGATTAAACATTTCTTGAACACTGTGTATGTTTTCATCACACTAATTAAGTTTTGAGGATATTAATGTAAATGAGACATGATCACTGTCTTCAAGATGTTTACTTATTGTGAGTTTAACTTTTAATTATCTATTGAAAATAGATATATAGTAATTACTATCCTCTCTAACTCATTAAGCTATTTTGAAAACCAAATAGGATAATATATATGAAAATATAATTAATTATAAAAGATTATACAAAGCTATGTAGTAGATTTATATAGTTTATTATATTCAAGTAATTTTCAAAGTGTGGAATATTCAAAAGAGAACCCTTTATAAATGAAAAAAAAAAAGGACAGTAAGAAAGACCTCTAGGAACTTTCAGAAAATTGTTTCTTCCCTTTAACAATGATTCTTCAAGTGTGGTTCCTGGATCAGCAGCACTGGTGTCCCCTGAGAAGTACTCATCAGCAGGGCAAATTATCTGGTTCGGTTCCAGATCTAATGAGTCAGAAACTCTGAGGGTGGGAGGGACCCACAATCTGTGTTAAAAAGGCCTTTACTTGATTATGATGCAAACCACAGTTAGAGAATCAGTATTGTAGAACCACCTTTTCTTTCCCCAACTAAACCATCATGCCTTCCTGAGATTAGTATCATTTAAGCTGCCAGTTTTTCAAAGAAAACTTCAGATGTAGAGCTTGGATCTGAGAGGAGATAAAGATTTAAGGAAAGTCTGATTTATGCAAATGATAAATTAATGTGGCTTCATCTTTCATTGGTTAACAATTTCATTGACTGATAATTACTGAATACCTATTATGTACCAAGCATTATACTCAATTCTTTTTATTGGTTCTCTGTTTCCCACGTGGCCGTATTTTTTTCAAATGACATGGCACACTAAAAAAAAGTACAAAGAATATTCTAACTTTGCTCTTACGACCTAGAAGATAACTGTGCTTTCTACTCAAAGATCCATTTTCCTCTACCCCCCATTTTATTATTGTTTTTTTTCCCTTCAATAAAGAGCCAAAGAAAAAAAATGAGGGATAATATGTTGACGCATTTTTCTCATGTACATGAAGACCTTATTGAAAAATCTCCATGGAAAAGCATGTCTTTGTTTTACTGCTATCCCAAAATAACCTGGATGCTTTGAAGAGACAATTGTACTTGAAAGCCAAAACATCTTACTGCCTGCCAAAAGCAAGAGAGACTTGCACTTTGTGATTTGGGGAGATTTTATGTACTCGGAAAACATTCCCTTGATTACATCTTCTTCAGAGACTAGAACCAAGACATTCAGAAACAGCTGCGTGTGTGGTGGGATGCTGCCAGGGTAGGTGCTTCATGTTCTATTAATTGGTCCTGCACAAACCTTTCTGAGAGGAAGACTTCAGAGCAGTAGTTAAAAAACATGAGCTAAGCTGCAAGTATTTCTTTGTTTACATCACTTTGTCATTTCTCCACACTCTGATAGTCAATTTGGGGAAATAAGTTGAAAGGTTTTGTGTCCAGCTCCCTCTTTCCCTATGTCCCCGTATCACCTCTGCTTTCCCTCTCTGAAAGTCTCTGAGCTTTCATGAAGAACAGAAATAACCCAATGAAGCTGACACACACTATGGTGATCCTGACCTAGTATGTTTCCCTCCCAGGGCGTCAGGCTCAATCATTGAAATACTTTAATATAGTGGCCATTCAATACAATAATTTAATGAATTTTATAAGGAAAATTTTTACTGGGAAAATTCCATTTTATAAGGAAATCATCTAGAGAAGGTAATGCAGGTAATATGCAGGTAATACAGAAAAGTATAAATAGAGTCCATATCTGATATTACCGTGAATGCAAATGATATTTTGCTTTTAGAGTGAGGGGATGATTGTTTTCTGACTGCCCTTAAAGTCACATTAAAAAGAAGGGTAATACAAAGAAAACTGCAGGTCTAATAGTTAATATCTTATTGCTAAACAACAAATCAATGTATTTTTCTAGATAGCAGATTCACCTAAAAATGAGAGTAACTTTTAACAAATTATCTTTATGCACTGTGCTAAGCATTTTTCAACCAATAGCTAATTAAGTTTGTGTTACAACCTTGTGATGATTAATTTTATGTGTCAACTTGACTGGGCCACAGGGTGCCCAGAAATTTGGCCAAGCATTATTCTGGGTGTGTCTGTGAGGGTGTTTCTGTATGAGATTAACATTTGAATCAGTACAGGGGGTTAAGCAGATTGCCGTCCTTAATGTGCATGGACCTAATCCAATCAATTGAAGACCCGGATGGATCAAAAGCCTGAGTATGAGAGTATTCCTTCTGCTTAATTGCCTTGAGCTGGGGTATTGGTTTTTTTCACCTTCTGACTAGAGCTGAAACATCAACATTTCTTGAGTCAGGAGCCTGCTAGCTTTCGGACTGGAATTTATACCATTGGCTTTCCTGCTTGTCTGGCCTTTGGACTTGGAATGGAACTACACATTGAATTTCCTGGGTCCCCAGCTTGCTGACTGCAGATCTTGGGACTTCTCAACCTCAGTAATCTTACGAACCAATTCCTTATAAATTATACACACACATACACACACACACACACACACATCCCATCAGTTCTGTTTCTCTGGAGAATTCTGACTAATACAAACCATGTGTTATAGATACTATTGATATCTCCATTGTAAAGATGGGAAAAAACACACTGAGAAATTAAATAATTTTTCTGTGATAGTTTAAAGGTATATTCACAGATTTTTTGATACTCCTCTCCTCAAGAGGTTGAGCTCAATTCCTCTCCTTGAGTTTGGGAGACTCAAGGACTTACAGATGAATTTCTAATTAATGGTATGTGGCAGATGTGATGGATATCCCTTAAGACTAAGTTGTAAACATACAATATCTTCAGTCTTGGGTGTGTATTCTCTTTCTCTTTCTCTGTTTCTCTCTCTCATTTTCTCTCTCTTATCTTTTCTCTCTTTCTCATTCTCTCTCTCTTCTCTCTCAGATCCTTTGCATCAGGGAAAGACAGATACTGTATTTGTGAGCAGCTCTAGGAAAAAATACCCACAGAGTGAGGAACTGCAACCTCCTGCGAACAGCCACAGCTGTGAACTCAGCTTCTCAGGCCTCTCCAGATGACTCCAGTCTCATGAGCGATCCTGAGCCACAACCAGCTAGCTCAGCCTCTCCTAGATGCCTGCCCTTCAGAAGTGGTGTGTGGCAAATGTTTGTTGTTTTAACCTGCTAAGTTTGGGATAATCTGTTACAAGGCAATAGATAATGAATGCCTTTGCCAAAGGTCACCCAGGAACCAGGATCCAAACCCAAGCAGAGTTCTTCGGACTCAATGATTCAAACCTTTCTCTCCATCACCTCTCTTGCGGACACAGCATCACAGACCACAAACCTGCCATGACCATCCCCACCCCAAACAACCCTGATAACACAGGAGGCCAAGGACTCCATATTTCACTTTAAATAGCTCCCTACCTGCTTCACAGATCTTAAAAAATATTCAAAGAAATGGAACTTTTTTTCGTCTTCACTGATAGACCTCTGAGATGTTCTCATCAAACCTCACTTAACAGATGAAAGATTGAGGCTCATTTGTGCCCTAGCCCAAGAGACTGACTGAAAGAGAGTTATATGCTTGTCATTCTTCTTTTCTTATTAAAAAATAATATTTTTGGCGATGCAGTCTTACTAATTGAAGCCTCTGATTAATTGAGATCAAATTTAATAACTTTTTGATATTTTCAAAGAGTAATGACGGTGTGACATAATAGTGCCCACTTCCCCAGAGACACTGCTTATGACAGTATAATAAGGCTCGTGATGAATTGCTATTCCCCAGACGTGACTTCCTTCTCACCTCCAGGCCTTTGCTCAGGCTGCTCGCACTGCCTGGAAATCCACTCCTCCCCTGACACATTCTCCCTCTATCTTAAACCTCGCCACCTCCATTTCATCCTTCAAGACTCAGCTATGTAGTCAATGTCTTCTAAGGTGGCTTCTTGTTACCATTTGCCAACAGTTATCCCTTGGGCTTCAGTAGCAATTTAGATAGCAAAATGCAGACTAATAGTATGTATTCTGGAAACAAATAGACATTGATTCCTGCCAAGCTTGTGATATAATATACATTAGCTTTGTGTCCGTGGGTAATTTTTCTAGCCCCTCTATGCCTTGATCTTTTATCTCTCAAATGAAGATAATATAATTGTGAGGATTAAATGATTATATAATAGACAATGGGTTCTGGTATATAAAAGGTCCTAAATATATATTAGCTATATTTTTATTGCTTTAAGTTCATATATAATTCATTCAATTTTTTTGTCAATTACTGTCTTTTTTAGAATAGATACTTTTTGAGTGAACAAGTATAATTCAGACATTTTTGTCTTTATAGCAGTAATGGCTGATGCTGCGGGACAGAGATAAATTCTTGTTCATTTACCCGTACTGCCACTTCATTTAAACTGCATCCCTAACTGAATTCCCTATACTTGCTTTTATCCAAATTACATTGCCAAGTTTTGGGGTCTTAATCCTTGAGTCCAATGACTTCCACCTTCTCTATCTTTTGCTCTTTTCAAGCAGTTTTTAATATTATGCCTTTCACATAATTTGAAATATGAATTTCGATAATTCACATTATTCCCTTTCTTCCATTCCAAGGGCGTCAGAGTTAATCTTGCATCCACCTCCTCTACTTCTCTTGCTTCAGTTACCTCTAGTGATTCACAGCTTTCCTACCTCTGTTCCTACCACCTTCAATCTCCTCTGTCCACATAGATAGATTCCTATTACTCCTCCCTGCTAAAAATACTTTACTGACTGCCCATGTCTTGAAAATGGGAAATTTCACATATTTGTCACAGATTGAGTGAAGATACATTGTCTATTTTTACCTTATTTGTTTTCTCTCCTGCATTGAAACCGTATGGTTTATACTTTCATAACATGCCCCCACATTCTTCCATCTCCAGGCTCGCTCTTCTTCCTAGAAAGTCCTCTTACCCCAACTTTGCCTATGGAAATAATATCATCTTGCAAAGACCATCTCAAACGTCACATTCTCCATGAAATCTTTCTTCATTACCTCTCCTTCTCCCCAGGTCCATATGCTGCAGTTTCTCCTCCTTACGTCCTCATGGCCCTAAGCATTTCATTTACAAAATTTCTCTTATGCCTTATTTTCTTTGATTTTGTCTCTTTCCCTTGCAAATTTCAAGTGTCTTGTATTTTAACCACTTTGATAATCCTCTCCCTTCTGGAACTAAGCACAATGCTTTGCATCAAATAAAGACTCAGATCCTGAATTGAATTGTGTTATATGACCAGTTAAAATGCCCCGTGATGCATTTTAGAATGTATAATTAGAATTGTTTATATTCAGTTTAAAATAAAATTGTTCTATTACCCACAGATTTTTGGCCAGTGACAAACACTCTTGCTGTTTAGGCATTTCTAGCATAAATAGTTTTACCTAAAAGTCATTACGAGATGGAGAAATTACTTTTGTATATTTTTGGGATCAAATTGCTATCTGTCTGCATCCCAATTACTGGAAGACCAAAACTAGCCAACTCAAGATAGACTTTTAACAAGATACTTCCTTGTAATGATAATTGCTTTGGGCCCCAAATTGACTTATTTACTAGCTTTTCGATTTGGAAGTCATTTCTTTTTAGGACCTGAAGGGTTTTTGCACTACCTTGGGAATTGGGCAGCCGCCTTTAATTAGAAAAAGGCCAAGATATTCAACATATGCCAAGATTTGTGACATTTGTGATAGGGCTGGGTTAGGTAAAGAGAAAATGTGGGTTGAGGAAGGATGAAATTATTACTAATATCATTTTTTTTTACCTTTTGTTATGATACTTTCTGAGTCAGTGGAAGAAAGGGAAAAGAAAGAATTCTGTGTTTGCTAAATACTGGACCACTGGCTTAACTCAATGGGTACGCTACCAGGATTTCTGGCCAGCATAGAATTTGCTCTCTGAAGAACGACATGAAATTTAAAACTGTTCAAATGAAGAACAAACAGTACTTGGGAAATAAAATAAATGTTTTCAAGTCCATATTGTTAATTATTTTTTTTTAAATTAGGTGGTGTTCACTAGGGATTCAGGGGGTGGGGGGTAGACCCACATCTGAGGGATGTGGTGAGCACTGTGGAGGGGAGGGGCATGCTTGAAATGTATTTGGGGATGGGTATTAGGGGGTCTCAATAGAGGGAAGGAAATCCTCTAAAATTGATTTATGTGAATAGCTGTACAACTTGGTAAATTTACTAATAACCATTTAATTGTACACTTAAAATTGAGTAAAGGCATGATATGTAAATTATACTTCAATAAAGAAACAAAGAAAAAAAATTAGGGTTCACATCCACATTTGATACAATAATTCTTACTTTAACAAAAAAGGCATGTCACAGAATTCCCACCAGAAAGTTGAGAGGTATCTGGACGACAGAAGACAGTTTTGGCTCACAGCACAAAAAGCCCTTGACTTCCAGAGGCAACAGTTTTCTGTGAAAATTATTAAGCCCTTCAAATTTTGTTAATAAATCTGTTTCAAGTAAAAATGTGAGTTGTGGAGTTTATGCCATCACTAGCTACAAACTAAAAATGGTGCCTAATTTTGTCTACGTATTTTGCATTTGTTCTTTGTTCTTCTCAGGGTGTTTACTACATATATGCAAAAGGAAACATGGGCAAAATTTAATGACCTGGAAATCTCAAATTATTTTTAAAAGGCAAGTTACTTTTAAAAAATAAAATTGAAAACTTTGGGGATTGTGAAATCAGCAACACAATTTCACTTAGAAAGAACATTAACCCAAACACAGATGTTAAAAAAAATAAGGGAAATAGACTTTTCCCCATCTCTCTCTAGAGACCTGGGAAAATTATCAAGGACTGAAATAATTAATTGCCACTAAAGGACACAATTCTCAAATATCATTGCACCAAATTTGCAGTTCCTTCCTCTGCCCATATTTAATAGCTAATTAAGATGTAAAAAATTTGCTTGTTAAATAATACCACAATCATGTTAATAGTGAAGCAACCACTTTATGAAATCCAGGAGCTCATCCTGAATTTTTTAACAAAGGGATATTAGCATTGATAACCATCTTTTTGTTTGCAGAAGAAAATGAAATATATCATTTCCATATGTGTCTATAACACACACACATATATTTGAATTTTAAAGACATCTTAAAATAATGATTTGGCTTTACAAAAATTGTCACACTGGGAGAAAATTGCTTCCCTTAGAAAATAAAAATTCATTCTATCAATTGGGCCTCCAAATAATATATTCTTTACTGCATTTAATAGTTTGTTTTAAGATTAAAAAAAATGGAGAACAATAAAGGCATAATGAGAATAATGTAATGCAATCATTATTTTTATGATTTTCAATGTATCTAATTCTGTGGGCATGTTTTGAGTTTTCTTATTTTGGGGGATGCATTGAGGTAGTGGACATGCTAGTAGAATTGTGTTCCTACAAAACTCTTTCTTCAGGCATACTGATAAAGTTTTTCCATTCTCTTTCTATCTAGGAGTCTATGCACACACTCATACACACGTATACATACGTGTGTATACACATATCAAGTCATATGTATATACATTTTAAGCATCTATACATGAATATACACATATAAGTTGGTTGAGATATAATTTATATTCAATAAAATGAATTCATTTAAGTGTACAAGTTGATGAGTTTTAAAAAATGTAGGCTATTGTATCCACTACCACACTAAAGATATACATTTTACCACCCCCAAAAGTTTCTTGTATCCCTTTCTATCAATCTCCATAACCTCATTACAGATAAAGCAAACACAGGTCTGCTTTCTGCCACTATAGATTAGTTTTACCTCTTTTAGAATTTCATGTGCAAGAGAAAATACAGTAAGTACTTTACACATATTTCTGCATTCACCCATCGTAAAGTTTGTGAGATTTAAACATATCATTCCCCTTTTGTTGCTTAATAATTTGATTGAATAAATGCCACAGCTTATTTATCTATTCACCTATTGATGAACAATTGAGTTGTTTCCAATTTGGAACTATTATGAATAAAGCTGCCATGAACTTTGCACAGATATTTGTGTCCACATATGTTTTCATTTCCATTGATAGATATCTAGGAGGGAAATTTCTGTCATTTTGAAATTATGTTTAAATTTATAAAACATATCCAAAGTAGTTCTTAGGATTTCCAAAGTGTTTTCATATTTTATACTCCCCTTGCAATGCATAATAATTTCAGTTGCTCCACATCCTTGCCAAAACTCAACAGTCTTTTTAATTTTAGGCATTTTTTTAGTGTATTGATCTATTCTGTGGTTCTAATTTCCATCTCTTCGATAAGTAATGATTTTGAGTACTTTCTAATATGCTTATTAGCCACTTGTGTTTCTTCTTTGGTTCAGTGTTTATATTTTTGCCCATTTTAAAAACTGGGTGGTTTGTATTTTTATTATGAATTGTCTCTATAATCTGGATAAATTATTTTCTTAGAAAAATGTTTTTTAGATATTTTCTTCCAATTTGAGGGTTATCAGCCTGTCCTGTTATCTTTTTCAGACTATTTTTTAAAAGCAGAATTTTTAAAAAATGATGAAAAATGACCAAGTTTTTCTGTACAGTTACAGCTTTTGAGTCTGTCTTAAAACAATAACAAAAACAACTGTGCTTACCTCATGATCACAAATATTTCCCTTGATGTTTTCTTTCAGAACTTTTGTAGTTTCAGATTTTTTGTTCTATATTCCATTTCAAATTAATCTTTTCATATTATGTGTGGTAAGGGTTAAGGTTATTAATTTGTAAAAGTACATATGTCTTGTTCCAGCATCATTTATTGGAAAGATATTTCTTTCTTCATTAAGTGACTTTGATATTATTTTTGACAAAACTCAATTGACTTAATATGTGTGTTCCATTTCTGGAATCCATTCTGTTCTATTATTCTGTGTATTTCTTCTTAAGCCAATATCACACATATTTATTAAATCCTATGCTTTCACCTTTCCTTTTGGGACTTTGATCACATAAAGTTAAATCTTTTATTATTGTTCTTGTGACCTCTGTGGTCTCTAAGGTTCTGTTCATTTTTGCTTCTATCTGTCTCCTGTTTCTCAGATTGGACAATTTATTTTGATTCATCTTCCAGTTCACTGACATTTCTTTCTAGCATCTCCATTCTGTTATTCAACACATCCAGCGAGGGGTCGTTTTTTGGGGAAGAGTAGGGGGTGGCTAGTTGTTGTTATTGTATTTTTCAGTTCAAAATTGTCATTTAGCTCTACTTTATATCATATATCTCTAAATTAAGGTTATGTATTTTTCTTAATTTATTTCAAGGAGGTTTGTAACTGCTTGTCAGAGTAACTTTATGATAGCTGCTTGTCTTCATCAGCTTGGGCTACCATAACAAAATACCATAGACCAAATGGATTAAGCAACAAAAATTCATTTTTCATGATTCTGGAGGCTGTAAGTTTGAGATCAGTGTTCCATAATGATTTAGTTCTGATGAGGGCTCTCTTTCTACCTTACAGGTAGCTGCTCTCTGACTGTATTTACACAAGGCAGAGAGAAAGAAAGAGAGAGTAAGCTCCCTGGTGTCTCTTTAAAGAGGGCACTAATTCTGTAATAGCAGCTCACTTATTCTCTAAGCCTAAGTACCTCACAAACGCCCAATCTCCAAATACCATCATATTAGGGGTTAGTCAGTGTTTAAACTTATAAATTTTGAGGACACAAACATTAAGTTGATAACATTGCTTTAAAATCCTTGTCGGAGAATTTCAACATTTGTATCATCTCAGTGTTGGCATCTATTGATTGATTTTTTCATTGATGTTGGTATTATAATGGCTCTTGCTATGATGAGTAATTTTGGATTTTCAGCTGTACATTATAAGCACTATGTTATGTGACTTTACACTTTATATCCTATTTTATATTCTATTTAGCAGTCAGTGAACCTTTTTGGGTTCAGAATGCACACACTTGTCTACTTCTGTGGGCTGTGGTTCAAATGGCAATTCAGGTTTCAAAGCCTTTGCGGTGCTAATTTGGTCTGCCACATTTGTGTTTCACAGAGGCTGATCTGAATCCTCCGTGGTTTTAAGACCAGTGATCAGTTCTTAACTCTTTTACTGTGTTGTTTCTTGTAATTTTTATGTTTGGGTCACTCAGAGATCTGCTCAGGAATTCATACACAGAGTTTGAAAATCCCTTCAGGCAACTCTCTCCTCTCCAAATACCTCCCCTGACTCTATTGTTGGGAGAGACTACATTGCCTCGTTATTGCAGAGCTGTGAATAAAGATGGTGTTTCCCACATCTGCAGCTACAGTGCAGAAATTCCACTGTGTTGTTCCTCAAGTCCCAAGACCTCAAGACAGTCTTCCTTTTCTCCAACTCTTAAAGTGTTTGGTCAACTCTTTTAGTAAATTGTCTAGGGTTTTTTTGTTGTAGTTTGTGAAATTAATATGCTACAATGTATTTATATTGAATCTGGAATCAGAAGTTCTATAGACATCTTTTGATGCTATGATTTGATGCCTTTGAACAGTCATAAATTTTTTTGTCATTACTCCTTTACATATTTTTGTCCCCTTTTTTTCTCTCCTCTCTGTCTTAGGACTCCAATTATATAAGTTATTTCTTCTCGCCTTATTCAATATGTCTTATCTTCTCTCTTTTGCATTTCTCCAACTTTTTCAGATTCTTATCTGACCTGCCATCTACTTCACTCTAACTTCTGCTTCAAGTCTTCTGCTAAGCCAATCCACTGATTCATTCATTTTTGACGTTGTATTTTTAAGTTTCAGGATTTTTATTTGTTGTGTTATCATTTAGATAATTTGCAATTCTACACCCAAATCCTCAGTCTTAACTTTTATTACCTTAAATGTACTAGGCATAGTTACTTTAACACCTATGTCAAATAACTCCATCATCTCGAGTCCCTGTCTGTATTTTTCTAGGGTTTATGTTGCCTGTTTTATTTTGTGCATGACGATTTTTGACTGATAGGCATTGTATGCAAACAAATTGTACCGATAATTTGCAACCTGGGATAATATTATATTTTCCAAGAGAGGATGTGTGCTTGTTTCTGCCAAGAGGCTAGGGTACTGGTGAGCCCCTAAGATCTAAGCCCAATTTTAGGGATTAATATGTGCGGAAGCTGGTTTCATCCATGCTGGGGTTTTTGTACTTCCAGTTCACCCTTTCTTTAAGTACATAGTCTTTCAGGATCCCAACCTGACATATAAGTGTTTCATCATACCCCTACCTCTAGTAAATCTTGGACTCCACATTTTAGATGCCCTATCTCATGAGGCTCTCAAAACCTCTTTTTAACTTCTCCAGTTCCCAGCAGTCTCTTCTGTAACTGGCAAGTACTACTATAACAAGCATGGGTCCCTCTTTTCCTAAACCCTGACTCTGTCATTTTTACCTTTTTAATTTCTTGATTCCTTTGAGCAGAAAAGAATTTATTTGCTTGTATTTTTTTTTTAAAAGAAATAGGGCTCTCACTCTGTTGCTCAGGCTGGAGTGCAGTAGCATGATTATAGCTTACTGTAACCTCAAACTCCTGAGCTCATGCAATTCTCCTGCCTCAGCCTCCTGAGTAGCTAAGACTACAGGCTCGGCACACCATACTCAGCTATTTTTTTTTTTTTTTTTTTTTTTAGTATTTGTAGAAGCAGGGTCTCACTATGTTGCCCAGGCTGGTCTAGAACTCCTGGTTTCAAGTGATCCTCCCAATTCAGCCTCCCAGAGTGCTAGATTACCAGTATGAACCACCCTGCCCTGCCCTTAACAGGAGGTTTAATTTACATTCCCTAATCTGCAACAACCAACAGTTGAAAGTTACATAGACAACATTGACTGTAAAGCATGCAAATGTTAACAATGACCATCTTATTTCCTGGCTTTTCTTTCTATTAAGATAGTTTACTTATAATTTTCTATCCATTTTTTGAACCTCTAATCTCAACTTTCCCCTGCCCCACTTGTCCATCTCAAAAACAGAAGCAAAATCTTCCTCATGCTCCCTAACAGAAGATCTCACTCTATTGTTATAAAATCTTTCCCAATATTTGAAAGGGAGATGTTTCAGTTTTTGAAAACCATATTAATAAAAGAGACACCTCCGCCTTCTAAATTCTGATGCCATGTGTTAAAACAATCTATTCCTCCCCTTTTGTACTTCATGTTTGTTTTCTCTCTCAGGTGGATTACCAACTTTTGGAAGAAAAGGAATTGTGCTTTACACTGTTTACTACCATTTCACCAGTTACACAGGCTGAACTTTAGAAAGACCTCACCCTATGCTGTCTAGCCATCCAATGTATAAATTTGTGCTGCTCATTTGCTCTCGTGATAGTTTCCTTGGCTGTGCAGAAGCTTTTAAATTTGATCAGGTCCCATTTGTTTATTTTTGTTGTTGCTGTGATTGCCTTTGGGGTCTTCTTCATAAATTCTTTGTCTAGACCAATGTCTAGAAGAGTATTTCCAATGTTTTCCTCTAGAATTCTAATAGTTTCATACCTTCGGTTTAAGTCTGTTACCCAGTGTGAGTTGATTTTTGTGAGAGGTGAAAGGTGTGGATCCTGCTTCAGTCTTCTACAGGTGGCTATCCAGTTTCCCCAGCACCATTTATTGAATAAGGATTCTTTTCCCAAGTGTATGTTTTTGTCTGTTTTGTCAAAGATTAGATGGCTATATGAGGATGATTTTATATCTGGGTTCTCAGTTGTTCTGTTCCATTGATCTATATCTCTGTTCTTGTGCAATTACCATGCTATTTTAGTTATTATAGCCTTGTTGTATAGCTTGAAGTCTGGCAAATTGATGCCTCCCAGTTTGCTCTTTTTGCTTAAGATTGCTTTTGCTATATGGGGTCTTCTCTGGTTTCATACAAAGTGTAGAATTATTTTTTATAGATCTGCAAAAAATGATGTTGATACTTTAATAGGGATTGCATTGAATCTGTAGATCAATTTGGATAGTATAGACAGTTTAACAATGTTGATTCTGGCGACCCACGAGCATGGTATGGTCTTCCACCTGTTTATTTCCTCTGCTATTTTCTTCTTCTCCCTGTAGAGGTCTTTAACCTACAGAATGGGAGAAAATATTAGCATGCTATACATCTGATAAAGGGCTGATAACTAGAATCTATATAGAACTCAGGAAAATCAGCAAGAAAAAATCAAACAACTCCATTAAAAAGTGGGAAAAGGACATAAACAGAAACTTTTCAAAAGAAGATAGACTAATGGCCAACAAACATGTGAAAAAATGCTCAACATCTCTAATCATCAGGGAAATGTAAATCAAACCACAATGAGATATCACATAACTCCAATGACAATGGCCTTTATCAAGAAGTCTCAAAACCATACATATTGGCATGGATGTAAAGAGATAGGTACACTCACACACTGCTGGTGGGACTGCAAACTAGTGCAACCTCTGTGGAAAGTAATATGTAGATACCTGAAAGAACTACAAGTAGAACTACCATTTGATCCAGCAATCCCATTACTGGGCATCTACCCCCAAAAACAAAAAGCATTCTGTAATAAAGACATCTGCACTCAAATGTTTATGGCAGCACAATTGACAATTGTAAAGATGTGGAAACAGCCCAAGTGTCCATCAATCCATGAGTGGATTAATAAAATTTGATATGTGTATACCATGGAGTTCTACTCAGCCACAAAAAAAAAAAAAAGGTGATCTAGCACCTCTTTTATTATCCTGGTTAGAGCTGGAGCCCATTCTACTAAGTGAAGTATCCCAAGAATGGAAAAATAAGTGCCACATGTATTCACCATCAAATTGGTATTAACTAATCAACACTTATGTGCGCATATAATAGTAACATACATAGAGTGTTGGGCAGGTAGGAGGGGGGCAGAAGGGATGGGTATATTCACACCTAATGGGTGTGGTGTGCACTGCCTGGGTGATGGACATTCTTGAGGCTCTGACTTGGGTGGGGCAATGGCAATATGTGTAACCTAAACATTTGGACCCCAATTATATGCTGAAATAAAAAAGAAAAAAAAAAAAGTTTGTATTGCCCTATGTGGAATTACCAATGCTATTTTTCCTTATATCTTAATACCTATTATTGCACACAAAAAACAAAAAAAATACATTAAAATAAAATACATATCTATAATATTTGCATATATGGATTTACCGGGAAAAAAACTTTCTTTCTATTATCACAAACAGATGATCCAGCATCTGATCATATAATTAATTTCACTAAAACAGCATTATTTGTTGAGTATTCTTTGGATATTTCACTCATTCTTATGTCTTCGAAATATCACCTATAACTTGAATATTCCCACATATTTATCTCTAGCCACTGATTCTAACCTCTAGTTTCTAATCACATACTGGACGTATCAGTGCTGCCATCTTCTCTTCTAGTTATCTCTATTTTAGCATTATTATGTGGGATATAATAGCTACATATTTTCTTCTACTTTTTTCTACAAATTGCTAGGTGGCTTATTTATCTGTCTCCATAGTCCTGGTGTTCTTGATTCATACACATGATGTTGTATTAATTAAATGTAATAAATTTCCATGATAAAAAATAAATTTCAGAAAGAAGATTCTATAACATTCTTCCATTATGCTTTGATTAAAATCTTTGCTTGATATATATAAAGACATATATAATATGGATATATATCTACACATAGATAGACATACATACGTATAGCACCTTGATTCCCCGTATTCAGTATTAGCACAACTTCTTTTTCCCTTGGTCTAAATGGGAAGAAAGAAAATAAATTCATGGCCTCCACCTGTACAACATCTCTCCCGGAACATAAAGATTTATTAATTACACTTTCCTCTTTACTTCTCCATGGATTCTCTAGTTTTCTTTTATGACATACTTCCCAAGCCTTTAATTGCTTCCATTGTCTTCTCTTGGGCATTTTCCAGGTTATTCATATGTCTACATCTACCATAAGCTACAGGGCCCACAAAATGTATCAAATACTCCAAGTGCTTATGAAAATATCCAGCTGGTTAAAACGGAGAAAGAGCAAGAAAATTCTGAGTTGAGATTAACTTTAGAGAGATATTAAAAGCTTTACTCACACATCCTGGTCTCTGATCAGTAGATGAGGAGTCGAAAGTTTCAAGACGGTCACCCAGATCACCCAGATCCCCTATCTCCTGCCTATCTACCATTGAAGCTGTGTCAATGAAATATTAATGCACTTTCCAGTGGCACCTGTGCTGGTCAAAGCCCACAGGTAAGGTATGCTTTGTCTGAAATGATGATATTCAGCACCTGATCAATATCATTTAAATATTCTATGATATCCATGGATAAAGCCACTACATAAACATTAGCATTAGCACAAATAGGTGAATATCACAGGAGAAATGAGGGTATCTGACGACCCAGTGAAAAAATGATAAATGAGGGAAGCTGGTGAGAAAAGCACTTGTCTTGGCCTGTGGTCAAAAAACAAAGCTTTAAACAATTGCAGGGAACTCTCTCTAGACGTGTTCTGGGAAGTAAATTCAGCTAAATATAAATCAAATGGCTTCTCTTTATTGTGGTTCCAGAATGCTACAGTATAAGAAGCAAGGGAGATTGCCAGAGGAAGAAACAAATATTTCCTTCCTAATAGAGAGATCTTTGTAAAGTACAAGTTTGCTGCTTCTATTCTTATACTTCTCTTCGATGCTGTGCTGTGGCATATGGGGAAGCATCATGCAGCCCTGGGTAAGCGTGTTGGTGAGAACACTGCAATGGATTCAGGTGACACCAAGTTAAAGCTCCAGCTCATCATTATCTACATGCTGCTGAGTTAACTGTTCTCTATGTGACTCAGTTTTCTCATTTTTAAGGGGAGAATAGTTCCACAGTATTTATGGCTGTCTGGTTGTCCCTAGCTTATTATGTTAGGCCATTATCAGTCACTATCTCCCAAAACACTTGATTCAACTGATCTGGGAAATTCTAGACATTTTCCTGGTCATGGTGGACTTTCCATTATGTACTTGCAGATACATGCTTTTTCCACATATTTGGTATGCTAAACTCCACTTTCTATTTCAGATGGAGTTCTAACTTTATTCTTCGCTTCCTTCCTCAAACATGTCTAGATAGATTTAAGTTATTTTTATTTTCTTTTCTCCTAGACCTTTATGATAATTTCTTTACAATGACACCTGTTAAATTCTTTGTATGTTTTTCCCCTAGCTAAGGTGAGTACATAGCTAAGTTCCCTAGCTGAGTACAAAGTCCCTGCCTTTGGGTACGTAGAGTGCTGGAAAGTGCTCAGTAATATTAGATGTACAAATAAATTGTATATAATACAATATGGTAATGCTAAAATATAAAATAATGGAAATAATTTAGAATCATAGAAATTAAGATAGAAAAAATTCAGTAATGTACATGTTAGGTTTTTAAAGCTGAGAAAGATATTTAAAAAGATATTAAAAACAATGTAGATATACTGAAAAGAATTACATTATTTTACTGAATATACTAAACATTTATATTATGATATAAAGTACACACAAACATAAAAATACAAAAGAGACTATAATACAGGACTCCTACAGATGATAGAACTAGAGGGAAGTTATATTTTACATTTTTCTGTAGCTCCAAAATCTGTAACAAAAAAGTATTTATTATTACAAGTAGAGAAGATCCATATGTCTTTTTATCCTTTGATAATACTATAACGATTAGAAATGTATTAGCATCTATTTTAAGCACTATAGTCAGGAATTGTGAATTGGTTAAAACATCATGTGAATAATTATAGTTTCAAAGTCTTTTCAGGCTATTTTTCAAACCTAGTAAAATATATATCTATCTCTTTTATACTGTCTATACAGTATCATGCACATGATATCTTTTCTAATGTCACAATGTTGTGTATACCCCAGCTACTCACCCTATAAACCCACATATTTAATGGACAGGAGGTCTGGGAAAACAGATATAGCAATTAGTCATCTTGTCATTAGGAAAACAATATAGTGAGAAAAGCCTTATCTTTTCATAGTCATTCAATTGAATCTTTCATCTACAAGGGAAATTGCAATACAGAGTCCTTTATGGGTACAGATAAAAAAGGTTGGCCCTCAGAGAGGAAGTAGTTGTGCACAAAGTCACTAGTTTGTGCCCCAGTTAGGACTAGCTTGGCAATAAGTGGCTCTTTCCACTTATGAAATGTCATAGAATTATAGAAACAAAGAAGGACTTTGGGAAGACTTCCCTAAAACCACTAATTTTGCAAAGGCTATCTAAGGATTTAGAGCTATTCAATATTTTCTCTTAGATGCATAGCTTGCTAGAATTTGGCTCAAATTAGCAGCAACAACTCCTACATCCCAGTCACTCTGGTTTTTCTGCAAAAAGCAAGACATCGGTCTACCTCTCACTTATACCACACTACCAGTAGCATTGAAGAAAAACTAGCCCAATAATTACATATTATTCAAATATCACATTGAAGTCTACTTTTGTTCTAACCAAGGAAGAAGAACAACTATAAGTCAAGTGTAACAGCACATCATTTCTTGATTGGGCTCAATACTTCTTTTTTCAGTATTTCTCTGAGATTCTTATCCATTTTATTTATTTTGATATAAAACAATGATCATAACAAAGTCAATGAGAAGTGCAAAAATTCTAATTTATATATAGCATTAAATACATGTGTGTGTATTACATAAAATGTTAGTTCTTTAGAGCTACAAAAGTTAGTGGTTTTTGCCTGTTTAAATCGCTATAAGTAGACATAGGCTAAGGTGGCCATTTGCCTCATTCATCACATTAATAAGGAAAGACGAAGTGCCTGGAAAAAGCTCTGACAGGTGAAGCCCTGAATATGCTACCAAAAAACTTCCTTTTTGCTTCAGAGACAATGTGGTTAGGAAAGAGGATTATTACAACCCCTCTGTAATTGAGGGGACATTTTTGAATAATCAATCAGTTTCACAGAGAAAAGACTATTAGAGAAATTATGTGCTGTTTAATTAAAAGCCAAACTCCTTTTTGCTAAATGTTAAATGGGTTTGCTGAAAAAGGAATACAAGGAAAATATATGATTTAATTTCAGAACCTACTCCTGTGTATAGACCATCAATTGTCTCTGCCATTATCCATTTGGAGGGTCTTGGAGGTGTTAATGCAGACCCTGTCATTGACCTGCTCACCACTCTGCCAATCCCTTTCCACTGCAATCTGAATAGACCCTTCCTATGGCCTATAATGCCCTTTGAGATCTGGTCCCTGCCTGTCTACAGCTCCAATTACACCACTCTCCCACTCATCGTTCACTGTATGCCAAGCCCACATGTCTCACTCTTTCAGTCCCTCAAACATAGTAAATGCTTTTTCACACTAGAGACTTGCGCTAGCACCCTCTTCCCGGAATTTTGTGTACTCAGAACTTTGTCGAACTGATACCTTTCAGTTATTCAGGCTTATTTGTAAATGTCATATTCTCAGGAAATCTTCCCTTGTTTATCCCATCTAAATTATCCCTCCCTTCCTGCCCCTTCTATCACATTGCCCTTTTCAAATTTTCTTTACTGTTCTCAACACCAAATTAGAGTTACCCGAATTATGTGTGTTCACTGACTGATGTGTTTGCTATCCTCTTCTCTTCTCAATATACCATAAGCTCCATGAGGGCGAGGCATTATCTTTTATCCCATTTCTATATCTGCAGGACTTATAACAGTGGCTTTCACAAGGCAGGAACTCAGTAATTAGCATTAGATTAATAAATAAATGAATAAATGATTGAATGTTATAGATCTGTTAACTGGAAATGTTAAATGGGATATATTATTAACAATACTCTTTCACTTGAGTCCTTTTCAAGTATATCAAAATATTTATCATCATTAAGGCCTGTAACTCGAGAACAAAGAACTAATACTTGTGACATTGGCCATTTTATCAACGGTTTGAATGTTATTTGGCCTTTGATGCCCTTACAAAACACAAATGGCTAAAAGGAGCAAATGATAGAAGGTGAGGGAAGAAAGAAAAACACGAAATTCTCCTGCATCCTTCTTTCTAAGTCTCTTTTAGCTCCTTTCCTCTTTCAGTGACCTTTCTCTTGAATTTATGCCCACAATGTCGGGTTTTGTTTGTTTTATGTTTCTCACTAAATTCTGTCTAACATCTTGTTTCTTTTACAGCAATATGCCAAACAACTAACTTTGAATTACTTTTTCTACTCTGTAGCTGGATGCTTTGCATCATGTGAGGCGGCTTAGCTGAATAGTAAGTATAATCAAAGGACTGCTCAGATAATTAGGAAAAAAAACTACTTTCTTGATAAAAAAACAAATGAAGACAATTCTTCTGTTATTCTTTGTTTTCTCACATATCTTATAGCCTGATGCACAGCAAAGCTGAATTTTCAAATTTGTGACACTTCAGGTCTCTGGGTTTGATTAATAATGTCAATACATTAAAATGGATTATGATGATTCCCAAGGAATTGGTTGTTAACGTAATTAACAGCTGGCTTTACTTTCAAGACATTAATCAAAAGAGCAAGTTGCTGGAAATGACCAGGTTCTCACAAATGTTACTAATTAGCAAAAGCATTGAAGTTGTATGACAGCGATTCCCGCCACTGTTATCTGCATGATTATATCGCAACTTTAAATACACACAACATGATGTGTTTTCTCAAGTGTTATTAAACCAATAGACATTTGCATATATTTAGTTTAAAAGAAACAGACTCTACATTTTTACTGTTTACTTCTGGACAGAATAGAGTGTAAAAATTTTGCAAAATGACAATATACGATACATAATGCTTTCCATTCACAAATGGTAAATAAATTCTATATATGCTAAGTTTCCCTTTCTTATTTTTTTAACTACTTAACTGACTCAAAGTTTCCCTTTTTTAATCCAATATAGTTTAACTACCTCTGTCATAAAGATAATATCCATTTGAGAAGAAGGATAAACTTTATCATTATCATCTGCTCACATCGCATCTACTTACATCTTTATACACTGAAGACAACGCATGAAAGAAAGTAAGGAAAAAAATACAAAAAAGATGATGGCTATCCCTATTACCCTCATTTGATCACTACATGCATTGTATACATGCATCAGAATATTACAAATATCCAATAAATATGTACAATTAGTATGGATAAAGGCAAATAAATTTTATAACCATCACCTCTACTCCCACCAAGAAAGACAAACTTCTCTTGAAATTTTGGAATATTTGTTTCTAGCATCTTTATGTGCCTAAACTATTATGTTTATGCTATTATAATTACATTCTGTATGTGACTTTATATCCTGCTTTCTCATTACATTAAATCACGTGATTTTTTCTACCAAATAAGGAAATTAATGCAATAACATTTTAATTGACACATATTATTCCATCTAAAAGATGTTTGACCCCCATAATATGCTGAAATAAAAAAATAAAATAAAAAATAAAAAATATTTGACTTAACAATTCCTATATGGTTGGAGTCATGAATTTTACTTTCATATACAAGAGTGTAATAAGTATCCATACCAGTGAAGTAACAATTTTAGGTCCTTTAGTGCTTTTTTGTCTGGATAAGGGTCCAAGGTCACTTACACTCATCCCTGGTAGGACTACAGATTTAACAAATAAAAATACAAAACACCCACCCAGTTAAATCTGAATTTCAGATGCATAACAAACACTTTTTTAGTATAAGCATGTCCCATGTAATATATAAGATACGTTAATATTCCATAATCCCCAGGACCTGTACCTGTGAGGTTAGGTGGCAAAGGAAAATAATGCTGCAGATTAAACCAAGTTTACTAATACGTTGATGCTGGGAGAGATTATCCTGGTTTATCTGGTTTGGCCCAGTGTGATCTCAAGAGACCTCTAAGTGAGAGATGGAGGCAAAAGAGAGAACCAGAGAGACAGCAGTATGAGAAGGACTTGATCCATGAGATGGACTCAGCCCAAAATTACTGGTTTTGAAGGAGGAGGAAGGTGCCATGAGCTAAAGAAAGTGAGTGGACTCTGGAAGGTAGAAAAGGCAAGAAATGGATTCTCCCTAGAACCACTAGTAAAGGATGCAGCACTTCCCGTATCTTGATTTTAGCCCAGTGACACCCCTGCTGGACTTCTGACCACTAGAACTATGATATTATACATTTGTGCTGATGCTATGACACTAAATTTATGATAATTTTTATGGCAGCCATCAGAAATACACATACATTTTTATAAAGATATTTATCATCATTTAGGTTTGAGGTAGGCTGGATCCATTGAATCTCATATTTTGATCATTTTAAAATTGGGTCTAAAAATCTGAACCAAGACTTAGAAAACACCCTTCATGGAGGTTGACGAGGGTTAAACACCTTCCTACTACTGCATTCAGTTGTTTCTTGTTTAGCCTGTCCGGGAACACTGTACAGAGTGCTTTCAAATCTTGGAAAGCTGACATTGTTTTGTTCTTTTGTTAGGGATTGCGTGTGAATGGCTTGAGGAGCAAAGAGGCTTTAATTTAAGCAATCAGCATCTTACAGCATTAGTCATAAAATGAACTCAAATCAGAAGATTCCACTTGAAAGTCAAGCTACGGAGTAAATCAAAGACAGCTGAGATAAGCAAATGTTCTTCACAACAAATTTTCTAAATCTGAGAAAACAATAAGGCCAATCCCAAGTACAACTACATTGCAAGTATTTAAAACTATGACCCAATTGTTAAATGCACCATATATATATATATATTTGTTGTATAGGGGAAGGTAAGGTCAAAAAAATGTTGCTTTACGACATAGCTGTGAAATACAAGGGAGGCATCTCTTTGAGTGCTATAGTCACTTTCCTTTCTGGGAATGCTTCACAGCTCACAAGTTTGTAATTAGGGAAGGGAGGATTTTATAGTCTATGTAAAATGCATGTTTCACAGAAAGTTCTCCTCAATTTATACTTAGAGATGTAGTGTTGGTTAAAAAAGCCCTCAAAATCAAGAAGTTCAAAGTCTACAGGGGAGATCAACTCATAAACAAATAATAGCTGTACAGAGTGATAAATGTTCTTGCAAGGAAATGCACAAGACGCTGGGGAGACATCAGTGGGGAGTAACCCATGCCAAGAGGCTCCTCTGAGAAGGCAATGCTTGCTTAGCATGAAAGCTGAAGGATGAGCAGGGATTTCTCAGGGACACCTACAGTCTGTGTTAGGAAGTAGGAAGGGTTTTATGCTGAGAAAGTGGAGATAATTTTATTAAAATAAAAGATTAAATAAATGAGATAGAGTGGGCTTCATCCTATTTATCTGATTTGAAAGTTGAGTTTTATGTGTGTCACAATGTCTTCAACTGGGTTTTTTTTTTTTCTCTCAAAATGGATATTTATACTGAAAGTGGCAGCAAAAAGGTGCCTTATTTATTAATTTCTTTTTATTCTTTCAGGACATATTTTTCAGGGCTGCTCTCTGTTGAGAATTTTAGGCTAGGCAATGTGTTAAGTAATTTGTATATGTTATTTCATTCTCGGAACAGCCCTGCAAGTTTAATCTCCTCTAAATGCCAGTATCTGACTTGGAACACAAGTGGCTTGGGGTGCTCCTTAATGAGATAGGGAACTCAGGGGGTAGAGTGAGATGCAGGAAGAATATAATGGGCTCAGTTTTGCAAATATTGCTTTTGAGGTCCTGTTGAACTATAGATAGTTTCTAAAAGGATAATTTATATATGTATCTGGATTCTTGAAATCAGGTTTGTGGCAGGAAATGTTGATTTTAGGGTCATTAGGAACATGTGGCTATTGAAGCCCTAGAAATGCCTGGGATAGTCTAGAGAGAAGAGAAAGAACCACAAGAGAAGAGATCCCAAGATAGTGCCACAGGAAACATAAATATATTACTAAGACAGTGCACAATAACAGTTAAGGGGAGAGTCAGCAGAGAGATAACGGGAAACACGAAGGCAAGACCGAGGGTTTGGCCAGCAATAACAGAAAGTGTTTTTTGTATTGCAGGTCAAATGGAGCAAGATCTGATCTGTGTTCACTCAATTCTGCAACAAGGTCATTAGTAGTGATTTTGTTAGAAATAGTGTCAGAATTGTGTGGTGGGAACAGAAATCAGACTAAAATATGACTAGTTAATAAAATAAGGATATAAAATAATAAAGAAACACAGACATTAAGGATATACAACTTTATTAAGGAGTTAGTGAAAAAGTAGAGAAAAAGCAAGAGGAAGAGAATAAAAACAGAGAGAGAGAGAGAGAAATAGTACCTGGATGAGGACATGGTATTGGAAAAGAATTTGTTTTGTTTTTAACCAAAGAGGCTTGAGCATATCTACATAATGAACAGAAGAAGCCGACAGTGTGGGCCATATTCAGGACTCTCGTGGTTCTAAGTGGCAATGATTTATATCAAATAATTAAAGAAAATGAACAAATAAATACTGATTCAGCAATTGATGATATCCAGGAATAGCGCTGGTTCAGGGACTCCAGGGATCCAAACGAAGTTGTTTCCCATTCCATAGAAATAAGAAAAATTCTCTCTCTCAGCATCAGCACATCCAATCTTAGAGAAGGACTTTGACCAGACTGGGCTCACCTGTCCATCTCTGGGCTATTAACTATGACTAGAGGATTGTAAAATATAATTGACCAGGCCTGTCATGGGCACCACCATAAGGCCAGAGGGTGGGACAAACACGACTTAGAATGCCATGGAAACGATTTGAGATGGTGGAGGATTTGTTCTCAGTAGAACAGCTGATGTTTCCAGAGGAGAAAAAAAGGGAGGCTTGAAAGCCAGAATAATAGATGCCTCCTGTACAGGAGGAGTTGAAGATATCAGTCAGAGAAATAATAAATCAATGGAGGAAGATTTCCCAGAAAGCTGGGTAAGACCCAGAGAACAGGTAGAAGGATAAGCTTTAGAGAGGAAGCTGAATATCCTTTCATTGTTACTTCAGAGAGAGGCACTCCCTGTCTACCCACCTGACATCCCTCCTCTCCCTCAAGGATTTTTTTTGTCCTTCTACATTTTTTCCTTTTCCTCCTAACACCTACCCTTCTCTAAATTTATCCTATCTATAAATTTCTTTAGTAGTTAATAGCCCAGCTCATCTGCCTTTAAAATATAAGTTCTACTATGGTAGAGATCTTGTTTATTTTGTTTTCTTGTTTCCTACTCAAACTCCAGCATTTGAAATTTAAGGCCGGGTGCGGTGGCTCACGCCTCTAATCCTAGCACTTTGGGAGGCTGAGGCAGGAGGATCACTCTAGGTCAGGAGTTCGAAACCAGCCTGAGCAAGAGCGAGACCCCATCTCTATCAAAAATAGAAAGAAATTAATTGGCCAACTAAAATATATAGAAAAAATTAGCCGAGCATGGTGACGCTTGCCTGTAGTCCCAGCTACTCAGGAGGCAGAGGCGGGAGGATTGCTTGAGCCCAGGAGTTTGAGGTTGCTGTGAGCTAGGCTGATGCCACCGCACTCTAACCTGGGCAACAAAGTGAGACTCTGTCTCAAAAAAAAAAAAATAAAAAAGAAATTTAAAATAGCACTTAGTACATGCTTAGCACTCAATTACTTGTTGAATTAAAGGAGAGAGATGAGAATGCACAAGACATAGTTTGGCCATCACTACTGACCAAGTTTTGTGTCTTTTTTTTTTAATGGCAACTGGGTATTGTAAATGGCTTTGTGAGCAAATCTCAATGACCTCTATACATTTTTTTAAATAATTCTCTTGCTTAACTACTTGACCTTTTTCAGTTGTTTCCTAAAAGCGGTGGAGTTTCTGCCACACGAGTTGAAATTCTGAAGGTCCCTGGGCAGACTTCCTGATGCCAAGACTCAACATCCCTCACTAACCTGCCCTGAATGCACATAGCCCCTTGTTAATTTCCCCTCTTGGGAGACACAGATTTGAGGCTGATTCCCTTGGTAATCCTCATTGTTTCAATAATTGACTATCTGTGTGGCTGGTACCTGGATATAGGCTGGACTCCTTTTGGATTCAGTAACAGTACCACATTCAAAAGTGTGTATATACCTTGACTGTTTTTATATAAAATATGTGATTGTGTTTGGAAGGAATATCAGGAATTTGCTTTAAAATTTCATCACAGGCACAGACATTAAACATCTCGATTTTATTAGTGGGAAGATTCTCTGAAGTTAAACTAGATTGTGCGTGAAGTAACCTTTTTGAGTATTTTGAATAAGAATGTTCCATAAGTATCTTCACAATAAAACTGAATACAACTCTTTTATTGAAAGCTTTGGCAACTAGATACCCTCTTCTCTCCAAGTCAGCAGTGAGCTGTAAGTTTAACACATGTGGAAACAATACATTAGGTGAACTTGCACAGTGACCTTTGACAACTACTCTCTTTGAATATCTAATAAGAAGAAAACTTTTCTAAAAGCAGAAAAAAATTGAACGGTTTCATTTAATTCTCTTGGGAAGTGCTGTTGATTATATAGGTCATGCACAGACATACCACAAAAACTTTTCATGGTGAACATCCCTGATACTTCTTCGTTGTATGTGTGTGTACTTCACATATATATTCACAGAAAATCACTGATCTTTTTGAAAAAACTTTGAAATATGGTTTAGACAGATAGTGCCTTCATTTCAAAATAGATTAAAATTGTGAGCCATCTGGCAAACTTGTAGCACATGTTTGAGCATTCAACATAAAGAAAACAAAAACAGTATTTTGTAAAAAATAATACACAGATTTCCATGCAATAGAATATATAGATGGATATATATTGCTAAGGTGAATATTTTAATATTTATGGACGGAAATAGAATGTGAATGATACACTAGTACAAACCATGAACATAATTATTTTCTTGTTAATAATGAGTGAAGATGGATAAAAATTGAATTTTTATTCTTGAATGTCAATGCTATCAGTTAAATAATGGGAAAATAAGAAAGAAAGGGAAGAAGCATTAGAATTGTAAAGTCCTAGAAGAAACTTTTTAAGCCTCTGTAGAAGTTATAAGGAGCTTAGTACAGTGACTTAACCCATCCAGTTGATTATTTATTCATTTGTTTAAACATTCGCTTTAAGTGAGTTCTTACACTAGGCACTGTTCTTGTTGCGTGATAAAAATGCTGAAAAATCTGTCTCCACCTTAAAGGGTCCCACTTTTGTTTAGGATTAGGCATTCATGCAATTGGTGAAGACTTTCAAAATATGATACAAATTTAGTAGCACTCTTAGGCCAAGGCAAGAAGAGTCTTTTCCCTGAGTCCGTTGCTTTAAAGGACCCCATGTATCACAAAAGTAAATAAATTTATTAAAGAGCTCATGGATGCTTCTGAGACTCAGGGTGCAGTGTTCAGCACTACCCAATAACTTTAAACATATGCCTTCATGACTGACACTGTCCAGGCCCCAGAGAAATATTTCTCTATGTCCTCGAAACAAAAGACAAGTGCATCTGAATTCAGTAAATGTTTGTGGTTCTTCTGTTTCTGCTGTCAAAGGAATGTTACTTTGGAGTTCAGGAAGGAGTTGACAATGCAGTGTTTAAATAAAAGCAAAGACAACTTGGCTAACTTGTCAAATTCTTTATTTGAGAAATGTAGATATAATATATTCTTGCATATCAAAATATGTCCAATATCTTATATATTCTAGGGTTCCAATGTGTGGTTCATGATTACTTATTTGTACCTACATAATACATAATATAATAACACTATCTTTATACTATATATAGGTGTAATATAAAATAATACTACAGATTATTTAAAATCAAAAATTAAATAAAATGTCAGCTTTGTTTAATTTACCTTATTAATTATTTTTAATTTATTATCCTTTTTATTTAGTCTTTTAATTTTACAGATATTTAGTATTTTAGAAGAAAAGTATCTTTTGAAAAACAAAATAATCAATTTGTTTCACTTTTAAGGTAAGTTTTATTTTTAGTGAATATTTAGATTGTGAATAGTTTGAATACAATGGCATTTTATTTTAATTAAATAATTATAGTTAGTTGAACACATTATGTGACTATCTTGACTATAGCAACATAATTAGTAATTTTACTGAAATAAAAAATGTGAGCTATTATGTATATTGCCAATGTTTTAAAATTATTCTTCTAAATTTCTCTAACCAGTAGAATACCTAGACACTTGAAATAATGTAATTCATTTATCTTTAATATTTTGCTAAATTATGGTATGTAGAAATTATAGCCTGAAGTATATCAAAGTAAGAGAATAGATATTTCTTTTAATACTTGTTAAGGTGATATATAACTTTTAAATGTTTGGATATTTGTTAATGTGGAATAATTTGTTAATGTGTCAATTTGCACTTTTTGCCACAAACCATGCAAATGTTACGTGTTGGTACATGCTTATTCCTCTGTTTAATAATTTAACAAGTAAGTACCAAGACAATACATTATGATATACCAGGAAAGGGGATTAGGCATGATATGGTCACATCACTGAAAATATAATGAGAAACAAATAAATATGAACTCTACCTTCAAAGAGGTTATGATTTTGTAAAAAATGGTAGTAATTGAGCAGACGATTAAGCAGTCAATGTGGTGGTGAAGTATGGGGAATAAAATACAGCTCACCACAGGAGTGCAGGGGGTGCACTCTTGGAGAAGGTTCAGGGAAGGCTTTCTAGTGTAAGTTGTTGAAATGGAGACCCAAAGAATGAGTATAGACAGCCAAGAGAAGAGAGGAGTTAAAATACAGCCTGTAGACAGAGAGGACATCATGGCAGAGCCCTGCATGCAGAAAATAGCTCTCTCTTTCTATAAGAGAAAATATAAAAATATTCATCTCTATATAGGCATAGGATAGTATCTGTTTACCATCTTCATCGACTAGAGCTCTCCTTTGTACTGTCACAGACTCCAGTTTGGTAGGAAAAGGTGAAAAACTCAAATAATACTTTTCTGTAGTGACAACAATAATAATACTCACTGACTCTTACAGAGTACTTGCTGTGTGCCAGGCCATTGCATGTGAACATTTTTCATACTCTAATTCACTTGATATTTGCAACAATTCTAAGAGATAGGAAATATTGTTAGTCAAATTTTATAGATGAGAACTCCAAATCAAAAAGTGATTATCACTTCTTTAAGATGCCATAACTAATAACATTTAGGGTAGGCATGATGTAGAAGTAGGCAATCTAGCTTCAAATTTTAAAAACAATGATAACATAATAATTATATTATATTTATTATAATATAACTATGGTATAATATTATAAGTATAAATTATATAATTATAATTGTTAATAAGCATAATATATCATTATAATATATTAATGTAATATACCATAAAATGTGTTTCTATATTATTAATATACATTTGACATTATTGTTTGTATTTTTATTATTTACACTACATGGACCAGGCACTGTGCTAAGTACTACTTTCCTTGCCATGTTTAATCTTTATAATTGTTGTCATGTTTCTACAGATGAAGACATTGAGCCTTAGAGAGATTATTTACCTAAAATGACATAGTTGGGAGGTGGTATAGCCAGCAATCAAACCCACTTACTCTGATCACAGAAAGATCATATTTTGTCAGGCTAAACTGTCATCTAAGTGAGAATAGTTTGCAAGCATTATTCAGAGTAGTATTGTGCAGACTTACAGAAATTTCTCAGAAAATTCTCAAAGGCCTTCCAGTTTGCTATACAGAAAAAAATATGGCATTTTCGTGTTTTTTCTTTCTAAAAAATAATTTCAAAACAAAATAAGCCTACGTATACTGTAGTTTCTCTCATGGGTTTTCTTTTTCATTCCATATTTCAGAGTTGAGAGGCAAAATCAAGCCTGATGACACATTTTCTTAAGAATGAAGAAACCGTAATTTTTTTCCATTTTTAATATGGCCACCATATGTTTTGTTTTTGATGACAATGTTTCTTTCAGTTACTGCTGTGAAATCCTGACAGTCAAAAAAATCTCAATGATTTAAACCTCTGTATTATAAAATGTAGATAAAGCACAATGATTCAAGTCTTTCATTTCCCATATTTCACTATATTTTTCTCATTTGAACCTTGGTTGCTTTTTCATTTCCCATAAACACGGTTACAGACTGTTCTGAGTTTTGTGTAAAAGAAGTTACACAAAACTTCTTTGGAGTTTCTGGTCAGGGGACTGAATTAAGGAAACTTGGAATCTTTGAAGTCAAATCTCAGAACATATCCCATTGTTCCTTCAGAAAAAAAATTTTTTTTTTGACTATAAAGACTCTTACTCCAAAAACAGTTCTTATGCTGTTATAAAATTTATAAGACCCCACCTAACCTAATTTTTCTCTGTCCTCTGTCAAATCTGGATTGAATTAGTCTGGGTGACCCGAAGTTGTTTAAGAATTATATGGAGATATGCACATAGAAAAATACATGTTATGGTTTTATATTGTATTTTAGCTCATTTATAATTAATAGGAGAATTGCTCATATGCAACTTAATAAGCAGTTGCAGTCTTATTCATTATGAAAGTAATTATGAAGTGTAAACATTTGTTGAGATAGCTTTATATGTTAAGCACTATAAAAAGTGCCTTAAATCTACCACCTTATTTTGACTTTTTAAAAATGTATTAAACAAAGGATTATTATCTCATAATACAAATGGGAGGATTATTGCCATATGTCATATACTTAGTTTTACCTTGCAAAGAAATATTCAAGTCATTTTGATTTGACATTATACCACACAGAAATGCTGTATTCCTATAGAAATCTTCTTTCTATAATTGACATTGCTGATTCTATTCTTCATAAAATTTAACTGTCTGTTCTCACAGAGATAAAATTTTGGCTAATACCTGTCCCTGCAATAGCTTTAGAATGATATGACAAATCCACACTGAGTACCTCATCATTCAAATTTAGCAGGTGACAAAACTGATGATGCTCTGTTGCATTTGCAAAAATATAGTTAACACTACTTATAATTTGTTGTAAAGTGTCGCTTAAAATACTAGCTTTAGCTCAGAGATTTTGCTGATGCAAGATACAATGTAAAGAAATGAAAGCATCTGGATCTGTTAATACTCTTTTTGCTTTTTGCTTCATGTTTTCCTGTCATGGAAGGTGCACCATCTGTACATATACTCCGTACATTTACTAAATTCAGTCCAACTTCATGACATTGATCTTGAATGTTGTTGAAAATATCTATTTCCTGTGTTCTGTTCATAAGAGTGCCCTAAGTGTGTAACTCTTCATACCAAAGAAAATCTCTCACGACCTGGATGAAGTATAAAACCTGCACTGAGTCAGTAGTATCCATTGATTCACCCAAAGTGATTGAATAATACATATTTTGCTTTTGAAGTATTTCATGAAGTTGTTCTGTTAATTGAAGCCTAATTCATGCTGCCAATCAGTTATGGTTGTCCTTGAAAGAGACAGTTGTTTGTACTTTGAAACGTTATTGGGGTCTA
>CAUYRT010011446.1:0-14074 GCA_963574885.1 Lepilemur ruficaudatus
GAGACACAGGTGGCAGTTCAGCTCCAGCTGAACCGTGGACCGACAGGCTGGCGTCTGCGCCGGATGATGGTTTCTATAGGCAAATTGACAATGTTAGTAAATTTCCTTTGGGATAAAGGAGATAAAACGCTAAAGCAGACAAATAAGTCAAAATCGTAAAACTAGGAAAACTGAAGGATTAAGAATGAATTAAACACTAAGGAGTTGAAAGTAAAATACCCTCCCATAAGACATTTAATTTGGTTTTAAATAATAAAACTAAACATTTAAGAGAGATACAATATTTAGTGGAATAAATATTCCATTTAGTAAAAGGTATAAAAAGTGTAAATTATCTACAGATAAACTTAACAAGAAATACATAGGCTCAAGGCTGTATATTAAAGAAAACTGTATTTCTAGTGAGAGACACAAAAGAAGATATAAATAAATGGAAAGACCTACCCTGTGCTTGGACAGGAGGAAACAGTAAGAGAGAGATGTCAATTCTTCCTAATTGAAGCCACAAATTCATTGTGATCCCAATGGAATAAAAATATTTTGGAGAAACATATCCTAAAATTTATGTAAAAATATAAGAATATCCAGGAAAATTCTGAGGAAACTTTTTTCCTTAGAATGAGAATGAGAAGAGGGTTGGTCCTAAAACATATTAAAGTATTTTTTTGGTATAAAAAGTTTCTTAGACAAATTTATTAAAGTATAATTTACCTTCCATGCCATTACTCCATTTTAAGTGAACAATTAAATGCTTATTAGTAAATTAATAGGAGAAAGAATTAAAAACTTATTAGATGGATACCTTCAGAACGAACACTCAAAGATGCATAAAAATTGTCCATTTTTATGTTTAAAGTATGGACAGCCGTGTAGAAATACGCTTGAACAGAGAGGGTGTGAGCTAATTCTAAGCGGCCGAGTGGCAGAACCCAGCAAGGCTTTTCTATTTGGATTTTGTTTGGCCTGTCTGAGCGTGCATTCCTTCCCTCTGGGTATAGGGCAAGCCCTTTCTTAGTGTGTTTTTAAAACAGTTCAATCTTGATCCTCTCATGTAAAAAGCATGTTACTACTTTGTATCATTATTTCAGGTGCCAAGGAGTGGTGCTGAAGGTTTTTTTCAGCCTACACTCAGGTGATTGTATGTTGATGGGGTTCAGAAAACTGTCCTTAAGTGAAGGCTTCAGAAGCAAGTTTTGTTGACCCTGCCTTGTCCACCTGCCTCTTGTACCAATTCTCCCCAGAAGCTAGCCATAAACACCAGAATCCCTCTTTCCCAAGGCAGGAAATAAAGCCCAGAATCCCTTTTTCTGGAAGCTAGCCATAAAACCTAAAATTATTTTTGTAAAAACTGGCAGTAAAGTGATTATCTGACCTGCTCTGTTTGACTGTAAAATCCCATTCCAGAAAGGGCCTTCCCTTATACCTAGAAGGAAGGAATGCACACTCAGACAGGCCAAAATCCAAATAGAAAAGCCTTGTTGGATTCTGCCACTCAGCCTCTTAGAATTAGCTCACACCCTTTCTGTCCAATTGTATTTCTACACAGCTATCCATACTTTAAACATAAAAATGGATAATTTCCCCTGCATCTTTGAGTGTTCATTCTGAAGGTATCCATGTAATAAGTTTTTAATTCTTTATCCTATTAATCTTCATGTCAGTAAATTTTCAGCAAGTCTTTATGGGAACAGTGGTCTTTGCTCACAAACTTTGGCGGCCAGGGACATTTTGATCCCTATGATGTCCATCGATGTTGTGTTGGGATGTGGTGTCTTGGAAGGATCTAATTAACTAATACCTTTAAACAGGATATTCTAAGATGTCTACTATGTTTATAAAATTCAAAAGTGATGTTATATTGGTTTAAAATATCATGTCATATTAAAATACTTATTCGTTTTTCTTCATAAGATTTATAAGTTTAAAAGAAAAAAACAATACGTAAAACTAAATTTTGATCCCTGTTTTGTGTTATCTAATTCACACAGTGTAAAAATGGTTAACAGAAAAGTAACTTCAACTGATAGCTACAATGTAAGTGAACTGCTAAGGTAAATAAATAAGTTAGATAAATTGGGTAAATGTAAATGTAATAAATGCAAATGAAATTTTCATACACTTTAAAATCTTCAAGTCATTATGTTAAGTTAAAGAAGATAATCATAAAATGTCTGAGTCATTTATAAGGGAAAATACTAGAACTTTAGTTCTTAAACTTAAGTTTAAGCTTATATACTTGATATCTTATTTTTATATTTAGGAATGCTAATAAAATTGGTGACTGATAACAGTTCAAAGTTACTTTAACTTCCTAGGTTTTTCTAAGAGTTGACATTATGATTAGTATAGTAACTGAAACTTCTGCATGGAAGGGAAACAATTCCATATAAAAATTTTTAATAAAAGGTTATAAGACATAAATATTAATAGTTTCGTTAGAAAAGTAATTTTTTAATTTATTGGTTTTTGAAAGTGCTTTAAAATTCAATACTAAGGGATCATTAAAAATTAAATGGATATAAAAGAGAAAGGGTATAAAAGGTTTATAAAAATCTTAACTTACTGTCAAATTGGTTAAAATTAGATGGATTTGTTTATAAGATTTTATTAAAATTAACTTTATCATTAATACTCTAATACAATGAAAAATTTGGCTTTCTCTTTTGACTTAGATTTTCATATCATATTAATAGGAATAACAAAAGATTTTAGGAATAACAAGAGAGTTTTTATTTACCTTTTAATCAACTGCAAAAAAGGAGGGAAGGAGATAAAGACACAGATTCAGCCTGCCTCCTCATTAATTTGTCCTTCAGTCTGTCTATATTAGGTTTTTGAGAAACTGAGTCTCCTCTCTGTCAAAGAATAGAATTTTTGCCTTTTTAAAATATTTGAATTATCAGTTTGGCTAAGTAAATATCTATAATTTTATAGTAACCAGCAATCCGGCTTGATGTCAACAAGTGTCTTATGATGAACAATTCATGACATCCTGCTCTTGAGCTTCCACTAAAATTCAAGATAACAAAAACAAGAATTCTAGTCAGTGCATAGGATTCTCGATAGAAAGTATACCAAAGAATAAGATATTTTTAATAAGAAATTATAAAAGAAGCATAGAATGTGTTCTTATTAAAAAATATATAATTTTGTCTAATTCACAGGTTATTTAAAGGTTGAATCAAAATATGGATTTAGAAAGGAAATAAAAACAAAATAAAAAGTAACTTGTGAGAAAGAGACGCATGTAAAAAGGCAATGAATATAGAAATATATACATATATGTATTTTTTTATAAGAAAGGTCAAACAGAAAGAACAATATAAAGAAAGGATCTTGTATGGAATTTTTTGTCCTAAAATGATTGGTTATTTAAGAAAAGGGAATGTTTGGACAAAACAGAAAGTTTTCAGGCATGTTTTTTAGATAGTCTATGGTCTTTCCAGGTTGGGATAAAGTTTATAAAGGGAATTTATTAAGGAATTTTGCATGTGGTCCAATTGGCTATAATTAAAAAAAGAAATTTTGATTAAAACAAAGTTTTCTGCAGATGTTAATTTGCTTCTTAATGAAATGACATGATGTAGTTAGTCATTTTGATTCTATAACTTGTTTCCTTTTTACTTTAAAAAATATCACACCTCAGAAGGTTTTTCTTTACTCTTCAGTAACTGACCTAAAAGAAGCAAAGATTTTATATCAAGATAATCCCTGTGCTCTCTTTATTAGGTTTTGACTAACTAGAAAAAATAAACTTTAAAAGGGTTAAGGTTTACACCCATATAACTTACTTTATCACTTTTAGAATCTTTTGGTGACTGTCTCTCTTGGTTAAATAAATGACCCTTATTTTATAGTGCCTTGTGATTGTATTTGAACAAATGTTTTAAGCCTTTGATATTTGACAGCCTTTCCAAAACCCAAATTCTAAATCCAGGCTTTTGACCTTAAACTAGCTTTTTATAGATATTAGGGCCAGACATTGGATTTGTGGTGCATTAAAACGATACAGGGAACATTGTCAAATATGAAATGGCGTTTAACTGTGTTTTGGCTGTATTTGTATAAGTATGATATTAATATATGTTTCAGTATAGTAAAATGTCAACATGTCTTGGTGTATGTTATGAGTAATAATTATGGTTATTATGTAAATAGCCATATGCAACAGAAATAACCAATTTTGTTTGTCAATTGTCTCTCTAACCATGGCTAGTCCAAGTTTTGTCATCCCTAGACAATTATTCTTTTACTTCGATTCATCTGAGAAAGTGGTTGTTTCTGGCTTGTCCAAAGTTTCCTTTTTCAAGTGAAGTCACGGAAATGACACACAAGTTCACTTGAATACAGGTTTCTGATAACTTTGGAGATTATATATCATTGGACTAAAATAAAACAAACTTCCAGGACATGAGTTAGAAAACTAATATGTCCATGAATATCGCTAACTCAGCCTCGTGAGACCAAACGAAATTTTTATAAACAGACTTTTTATTTAAAACATTACTGATTCTCTTGTTTTGTTTTCCAGAATCCTGACAAGTTTAAAGTAGAAAGGAAGTTTACCTGATATCTCCAGGACTTGGAACTATTGAATCAGCCAACACCCTGTTCAAATATGCTCCCTCCAGGCCCAGGGATGACCATGGAAGACGGGGTGTGTGAGATTGTGAGGGTGCATTCCAACGAACAAAATTAGTTTAGACCCTCCAGATCAAGGAGGGGCACACAGAAGCCTAAGCAAATACTAACTGAAAAATTGTCTTTTAGGGCCACCTGGTACAGATATCCATCCCAATCATAATTTTTTTTTCTTTCTTCCCATAGACTTAGAACTTCCTGAGTATAATTGTTCCCAGTAATGGGTTTATACAAAAGGAGATATAACAAGTAATTTATGAGCCAACTTAGTATAAATTTCTAAAGAGACCGAAATACTGTGACACAATAAAAGTCTGTAAATTCCCTTAGCTTAAATGGTTAACAGTGCTTATGTTCGCTGGAAGTCTACCACTAAACCCAAGAATATGGTAGTTCAACACTTGTAGGTGAATTTTGTAGCCTTGCCTTTGACATTTTTGTTTTTACACTAATGTTGCCTAGAAAGCTTTAAAGGGTGGATGAGAGCCTGTCTACCTCCAGTCCTGTCTTGCCTGAAACATTTAAATTGTTATAAGCCCTTTTGACTCTTAAGTCCTCTTGGCCACAAGGGTCCCATGGAAAGACTGGATAGACCTGGGGCAGGTAGCCACACCACCCAGGCAGGCAATGGATGGGATAAAAGAAGAGTTTGGCCATAGATGCTGCCTCCAGTGGATCTTGGAAAAGGGGAAACTTGTGAAGAAAAATAAACTTAAATCTCCTTCCCCCTGGCCCCCCAACCAGCTGACACAATGGACCCCCTCTTGGGCAAGGTAACATCCTAAAACTATATTGCCTGACAGAAGCAGGGAGGTCAGACGTGCCTCATCTTGCCCCCTTTGTTCTTGGAGACACCCTTTAACAGGCTTAAGGACAAACCTGCAGGTCCTCAATTAACACAAGTACGTGTCCAGTGGCTTGTCTCTGATTTACAGACTTACTTATCTTAACATTCCAAGCCTTTGGACAAAAGCTTCATGTCTTTTATCAGGTATAAGTTAAAGAGTCTTTAAAGCCACCTATCACCGGTAAGCCCCCCATGCTTGGAATGGCCCACATTTTTGGGCCAAAACAATAGTATGCCTTCCACATATTGATTTAGGACTTTACCTGTAATCCCTGTCTTCCTGAAATGTATAAAAGCAAACTGTAACCCAACCACAGCACGTCCACTTGCTCAAGGCTTCTTGGGCGTGGCTCAGCTCATGGTCCTCAAATTTGGCTCAGAATAAATCTCTTTAAAATTATTTTACAGAGCTTGGCTTCTTTTCCATTGACATAGTATAATCTTAAAGTAAGGGTATTTTACTCAACCTTCTGTTCAATAAATGAATTCTCTATGAATGTACTCACAGGTGATGATCCTTTAGCCTTAACTCACTATCTATTAAGGCCACATCTTTCTTCCTGGGAACCAATCAACATTAGAAAATTCTTCTGTCTCACTCCCTGTAAGTCCTACCCGCTGTCTCTAGGCCTCCCTCGTGGGAATATGCAGACTAATTCTTTCACTTTCATTCATGATGGCCCTTCACATATTTGAGGATGATTAACAAATACTCTTTGTTCTCTTTTCTGGTTTCAATATGTTAACAGAAAAGAAGCCAAACTCTGTAAAATAATTTAAAGAGGTTTATTCTTAGCCAAATTTGAGGACAAATGACCCGGAACCACGCCCAGGAAGCCTTGAGCAAGTGGACTCACCATGGCTGGGTTACAGTTTGGTTTTATACATTTCAGGGAGGCAGGGGCTACAGGTGAAGTCATAAATCAATACATGGAAGGTGTACATTGGTTTGGCCCAGAAAGGTGGGCCAACTTGAAGCAGGGGCTTACCTGTTATAGGTGGGTTTAAAGATTCTTCGATTTTTAATTGGTAAAGACATGAAGCTTTGTCTAAATGCTTGCGATATTTTAAGATAAGGAGGTCTGTTAATGAGAAACAAGTCACCAGACATATTTTGTTGTGTTAATTGAGGAACTGCAGGTTTGTTTGCCATAGCCCTTAGGCCTGCAAATGAGTTACAAAGGATGCTGCAAGAAGGGAGTAGAGCATGGTGAGGCATGTCTGACCTCCCTCCTTGTGGCAGGCAATTTACTTCTGGGATATCCCTTTAGTCAGGAGGGGGTCCATTCAGTCAGCTGGTGGTGGTCAAAGACTTAAGATTTTATTTTAGTTCACAAGTCTCCCCTTTTACCAAGATCTGCCAGAGGCAACATCTATGGCCAAATTCTGATTTTGTCCCATCCATTGCCTCAGTTGTGTGGCTGCCTACTTGCTCTGGGTCCATTCAAGCCTTCAGTGGGGCCCTTGTGCCCAAGAGGACTGAATAGCCAAAAAGGCTTACAGCCAATTAATGTTTTAGGTCAGACAGGATTGGAGGTAGACAGACACTCATTAATCCTTTAAAAAATTTTAGGTAATATTAGAGTACAAACCAAGATGTCAAAGGCAAGACTATAAAATTAATTTATCTACAAGTATTGAACTACTATAATTTTGGGGGGTTTATTTGTGAGCTGGTAGAAAACATAAACATTGTTAACCATTTATACTAAGGAATTATAGGTTTTTTATTGTGTTACATTATTTTAGTCTCTTTGTAATTTGTCCTAAGGTGCCTGATAAATTATTTGTTATATTTCCTTTTGCATAACCCCATAACTGAGAAGAATTATACTCAGGAAGTTATAATAAGCAAGAAAAAAATTTATGATTGGGATGGTTATCTGCACCACATGGCCTGAAAAGACAAAGGTTTTCAATTAGTGTTTGTTTAGGCTTTTGTGTGCCTCTCTTTGATCTGGAGGGTTTAAGCTGATTCCATCCCTGGAATTGGCCCTTATAATCTCAAAGGCCCCCTCTTTCCTGATAGTCTGTGGGCCTACAGGGAGGATGTTTGAACAGGGCCTTGGCAGATTCAACAGTTTTAGGTATTGGAGACATCAGGTAAACTTTTTATTTAGTTAAACTTTGTCAGCATAATGGAAAACAAAGCAAGAGAATCAGTAAAGTTTTAAAAAAGTATTTTTATAAAAATTTAGTTCAGTCTTATAAGATTGACTGAGTGATACTCAGGGACATATTAGTTTTTAAATTAAAGTCCTAGAAGCTTGTTTTCTTTTAGTCCAATGATATATAATCTCCAAAGTTATTAGCAGACTGTATTTAAGAGATCTTGTCAGTCTTTCCATGATATTCCTTGAAGTAAACTTTGTACTTAGCTAGTTAAAAAAAAAAACAAAAAACACTTTTTGAGACGAATTAAAGTAAAAAAAAGTCTTAGACCAGTTACGCTGAAAGAGACAATTGACGAAGCTGGTTATTATTGTGGTGTATAGTTATTTAACATAATAACTGTAATTATTACTGATAACATTCACTAAGACATATCAATATTTTACAATACTGGAATATATAAATAATATACAAACATAACCCAAAGAAAGGTAATCACCATTTTATATTTCACAATGTTTTGTGTATGGTTTTCACATGCCAAATACATTTAAGATGTTTGTGTTAGCCTTTCAGTGTCTCTAATATATAAAAAAGTTAGTTTAAGGTGAAAAGGCTGCATTTAGAATTTGGCTTTTGGAAAGTTTTCAAATATTCAAGGCTTAAAACATTTGTTTAAATACAATCACAAGCCACTATAAAATAAAGATCATTGATTTAACCAAGAGAGACAGTCATCAAAAGATTCTAAAGGTGAGTAAAGTAAATTATGTGGGTGGAACCTTAACCCCTTTAAAGTTTAATTTCTTTAGTTAGTCCAAACCTAATAAAGATAGTACAGGGATTATCTTGGTAAAGTATAAAATTTTTGTTATTTTTTTTTAGGCCAATTACCGAAGAGTAAAGAGTAACCTTCAGTAGTGCCATTTTTAAAAAAAATTAAAGTGAAACAGGTTATAGAATTAAAATGAGTACATTATGTCATTTTGTTAAGAGCAAATTAATATTTACAGAAAACTCTGTGCTAACCACAATTTCTTTTTAATTGTAACTAACTGGACCACATAAAAAATTTGTTGATAAATTCCCTTTAGAAACTTTATCCCACCCTGCATGGATAATAGACTAGCTATAAAACATGCCTAAAAACTTTCTGTTTAACCTTGCTTATTAAAAAAAATATATTTTTATACTGATTGCCTTTTTTACATTTTTCTCTTATTCACGAGTTACTTTTTATTTTGGTCTTATTTTCTTTCTAAATCCATATTTTGATTTAAGCTTAAATAACCTCTGAAATTAGACAAAATTATATATATTTTATCAACAACACATTTTATGCTTCTTTTGTAATTTTTCTTATTAAAAACTTTATTCTTTGGTACATGTTATATATAGAATCACATGTATTGACTAGAATTCTTGTTTTTAGTAACTTTAAAGGCAAGTGAAAGCTTAAAGAGCAGGAGATTATGAATTATTTATCATAATACAATTGTCATGAAACAAGATTATAGGTTATTATAATTACAGATATTTACTTAGCCAAAATGAGAATTTAAATATTTTTGAAATGCAGAAATCCTATTCTTCCATATAAAGGAGACTCAGTTTCTCAAACAAGTATAAGACCTAATAGACAGACTGCAGTACAAGTTAAGGTGGAGGCTGAATCTGTTTCTCTCCTCCTCTCCTTTTTGTAGTTTATTGAAAAGGTGAAAAAAAATTTTTTTTTGTTATTTCTAAAATCTTTTGTTATTCCTGTTATCATATGAAAATCTAGGTCAAAAGAGAAAACTTAAATTTTGTATTCTATTAGTGTATTAATGATAAAGTTAATTTTAATAAAATCTTATAAAGAACTCCATCTAATTTTAACCAATTTGATGATAAGTTAAGATTTTTATAAAACTTTTACATCCATTTAATTTTAATTATTATTTACTTAATTTGAAGTAGTTTTAAAAACAATAAATTAGACAAAATTATCTTTTTTACCAAAACTATTTATATTTATGTCTTATAACCTTTTTATTAACAATTTTTTTCATATACAATTGATTCACTTCCATCTACAAATTGCAATTACATATATTATAATATCAACTCTGAGAAAAACTTAGGAAGTTAAAATAACTTTGAACTGTTATCAGTCACCAATTTTATTAGCATTCATAAGTATATGAAAATAAGATATCAAGGTATACTTAAGTTAGTTTGAAATGTTTAAGTATTTTATAAATGACGTTAAAAATGTTACTGATCATCTTAACATACCATGACTTTAAGATTTGAAATTATATGAAAATTTCATTTGTGTTTTCCCATTCATATTTATCTAACTAATCTAATTCATTTATTTATTTTATTAGTTCACCTAGATTCAAGTTATTACTGTAAGTTATTTTTTGTCAATTATTTCTATACCCTGTAAATTGGATACATAATACAGAGCAGGGTTCAATACAGTCTTAATTGCTTTTTATTAAACTCATACATATTAACCAAGAGAAACATGAGTATTTTAATAAGACTTCTTGTTTTAAACAATGTAATATCATTCTTAAATTATATAAATCTCTACCATGTAGACATTTTAGAATATATTCCATTTCAAATGTATTAGTTAACTAGATCCTTCCAAAACACCACATCCAAAAACAAAATTTATAGATTTCAGATGGATCAAAGTGTCCCTGGACCCCAAAGTTTAGGCAAACTGTAGAGAGCAAAGGCCAGTGTTCCGATAAATATCTACTGAAAATTTTACTGACATTAAGATTTATAGGACAAAACTGGAAACTTTTATATGGACACCTTGAGGATAAACACGCAAATATGCAGAGGAAATTGTTCATTTTTATGTTTAAAGTATGGACAGCCGTGTAGAAATATGATTGGACAAAAAGGGCGTGAACTCATTCTAACAGGCTGAATGGAACCCAGCAAGGCCTTTCTGTCTGGATTTTGTTTGTCCTCTTCTGAGTGTGCACTCCTTCCTTCCGGGTGTAAGGCAGGGCCCTTCCTGGAACGGGGGTTTTACAGGTACACAAAGTAGGTCAGACGATTACTTTATGGCCAGTTTTTACATAGAATAATTTTAAGGTTTTATGGCTAGCTTTCAGAAAAAGGGGTTCTGACCTTCATGTCCTGCCTTGGGGAAGAGGGATTTTGACTTCTATGGGTAGCTTCAGGGAAGAATTGGAAGAAGTGGGAGGCAGAAAAGGCAAGGTTAGAGAATTTTTGCATCTGAAGCCTTTGTTTTAGGATAGTTTTCTGATCCCCATCAATATGATATTACTTGACTTTAGACTGAAAAAAAAAACCTTCAGCACCAATTTTTAACACATCAAACAAGGACATAAATTGTAACTTTTTTTTTTTTACAAGAAAATCAAGATTAAGCTGTTTTAAAAGCAATCGAAATAGTCTCAAATCATTTTTTCTCAACTGGGGTGTAATCTTGAGTACATGTGCTATTTCTAAAGACTAAGACTGTTTTGAGATTCTCTTTGGATTTTAACAATCATTTACTTCTTTTTCTTAAATAAATTACTATACAGAAGTTAACAGTTTAGGAATCTTTTTTCTAGGCAGAATCTATGTTATAGCTACATATGTACACATAACCGGCCAGCTTGTAAAGAGTAGGACAAAAAGTGGACAAGATGAAGGGAAAACTAAAGTTTCTAATTTAAGCACTTATAGCTACAACCTTTAGGACAGCTGTAAATCCGTAACAGTACTGCTAATATCACACGAAACAGTGAGTTAGAAACACATTTGTGTACCTTTTCACAGACATTGATATCAGTGGAAATAAACTCTATCTGCAGTTAGGATTAAAAGACCAATACCAAAATGGTTTCATAAACCTTCCACCAAAAGTTTCTGCTTTTGTGCTCTAACTTCTTGGTGTTGTTAGATCGGGACTCACAGTGCCACTGAACAGAGAGACCGAAACTCTGAGGCTGCAATCAACAAGAGGAGTTTATTACCAACTAACTCAAGTTAGGGTCCGTGTCTCAGAGCGCCAACACGCAGTGACCTCTTCTCCGGACAAAGGACCCCGGGCGGCGCGGGAAGGGCGGTTTTATAGGGCCAGTTCAGGCAGCAAACAAAGAGCTGTCCACGCGTTGAATATGCATCTATCTAGTACAGCGATTGGTTCTATAGCTACCTCCTTCTGCACTCTTCTTTAGCACTTTACTTTAGCATTTTATTTCATCTCATGTTACCCCGCGGTTTAAGCAAGCAAGCCGTTATCTCAGAAGCAGAAGTGGGCAGTTAGCAAGCAGGCAAGCTTTAACAAGAATGCAGAAATCTATTTCACAGCTAAAAGAGACAGTCCTGTGAACATTTTTTTTGGTCTCTTACAGTGTTTTATTTATTCTAATTTACCGACACTTAGGCACATCTGTATTCTTACCTTAAAGTTAAACACATAGGTATTTTTTGGTACCTCAGGAGATTTAGCTGTTATTAGACCAACCATATTAAATTTCCCTTACTTATTAGAAATCATAGAAACAGATCATTTTGTCTTTGGCTGAGTTTATAGTTTTATAACCTTTATGTCAAATCTCAACATCTCAAGAACATAAAAATGTCCAGTAAAACCCAGGCAAAATATAATGTATACTGATAATTTCAAAACATTTTCACTATTACTTTACCAATGGCATCCTTTTTTAAAATAGTAACCCAGCTTATTTACCAAAGCTTACTAAATTCACATGAACCATTGGGTTTGTTTAATTAGTTTATGAGTGCTCCCTTATTTTTAAGGCAGTCTGGAATCATGTAAGCACAAACATGTAATACATGGACACACACAAAACATACCTAAACATACACACACACACATACACAGATACACACACACAGTTCTAATAAGATTTACCCTAAAACTCTAGCCATGAGATGGTAACACAACTCACCAGTCTGTAAAAAAGACAATTGGATCCAAATTTCTTCTGACAAAACCTGCACTTGTTTACATGGCTAACTTTAGTTGCCCTGAGTGGTAAGTTAATTAGGCCTGTGGGTCACAGTTTTGGGTAAAGCAGTTTCCATGGCAGTATGATTTTAAAAAACCTCTTCAGCCATTTTTTTTCCCTGTAGTTGAAAATGAGTTTTTGTTTGCATTTTAGCCAGAACTGGCTGTAGGATCTCCAGGTAGCCTTTCAATTGCAAATACAATAAATAATGAGTTATCTCAACATCAACATAAAAAGTTAGCAAGTTTTAGAGTAGCCAGAAAAGAGAAAGCATGAGAGACATTTTAATTCTATAGTAGTAGGTCAACCACTTGAGCTCTGAATTTTCCTTGATGCCCTTTTGTAAAAACTTGTGCACAAGAAATGGCCATAACTGGCTGGAGCCCTAGAAAACCTGGCATACCTTTGAACCTTTGCATTTACACAAATACTTGCAAAAACAGGCACCATAAACTAACTGGCCTGCCTAAGATGTCATTCTCTTTGTTTTTTCTCATTTTTAAAGGATCTGTTTCCCATTTTTGTTTAAAAGAAGCAACTGAGCTGTAATCTGTAATCTAGGGTTTGGTGTCATGGATCAGAGTGTGCTGATTGTGGGTGGGGCTCCTCAATGTTTCACCACTGTGTCAGTCCCACCCTCTTAATGTCTCAGTTTCTCTCCTGGGTGTCAAGTACCTCTGAGAGGGCTGAAAATACTGAATGATCAGCTCTTATATGCATTTCCTTGAAGAGCCTTCTTTTTAATGAATTTGTTTGAGGTTCCCTATAGGGCCACTTGGGCCCCAGGGAATCACCCCAGGCAACTCCCACTCAAGATGGCAGTCACCCAGGAGTATCTTTTGGCTGGGAGAAGCAAAATGCCTTTACTTCTTCAGAGTTGAGGGACTCAGTCTCTCATTTACAAACAAGACAGCTCTGTTTCCTCTTTCAAAAATGCATAGAAAAGCCAATTGAGATTAATTTTAGAGTAAAAAGACAATGGAGAAGACCCTTTACAATGCACCTCCAAATCTAAATTAGGATCTCAAACATTAATTCTTAGAAAAGGACCAACTCTGAGTAAACCAAGACCATCAACCAAAACATGGGAGGGCTGGAGCTCAGGAGGACTTACCACTTCTGCCAGAGGAGAAGCTTGGAGTTGGAGGGGGCCTAAAAGGGCCATGCCAGTACCTGGCACTGAGTTTGGGCTACTCCTAGAGGGGTCCTGAGTCTTCTCTGAGCCCCCCACATATGGGTGCCAATCATGTCAACAGAAAAGAAGCCAAAAGCTGTAAAATAATTTTAAAGAGATTTATTCTGAGCCAAAGTTGAGGACCATGACACAGTTATGCCCAAGAAGCTTTGAGGAAGTGGACATGCTGTGGTTGTTTACAGTTTGCTTTTATACATTTTAGGGAGACAAGGATTATGGGAAAAGTCATAAATCAATACATAGAAGGCATACATTGATTTTTACCCGAAAAGGTGGGCC
>CAUYRT010011448.1:0-91409 GCA_963574885.1 Lepilemur ruficaudatus
TTCACTAATGTCCCTTCTGTGCCCCAGGGCAATGCAAGACCTGGGTGCACCAGGTCCGGTTTGCAGGTCTGATCCCTGGATCCCGGACTTCAAACCGTGACCCCGCCAGGAAGTGGCGTGTCAGTCCTAAGTCACCCACGGGGTGCCCAAGCTGGGTTGATGTCTCTCAGCCTCGGGATCGGCCCTGTTTTCCTGGAGACACCGGGCCAGCAGCGCCTGGGAGGGCTGGCGGGTAGGGAGCTCACAGTCTGAGTACCCCTCAGTCTACTGTAGGGCCCCAAATGGGAAGGTCCTGTTCCCTTGAGATGCCTCCGGGTGGTGGCTAAATTGTCTCTCTCAGCAGCAGCGGGTAGGGAATGGGGAGGGGAGAAGGAGGCAATATGGCGTCTGCCGATCGGCTTGAGTCTGTGGGCTGGGAGGTGTCCTTGGGGAGCTGGGAGCCTGGTGCCGTGGCCACAAGAGGCTCACCGCTCCCCGGCAGCAGCCGTCTCTGGGCTGGTGTTAGGTCTCTCCAACCGCCCAGGCGCCCACCAGCAGTTCGAGATGCAAGGGAGGGGAAAGTTAGCCGCTCCACCCACCCTTGTCGCTGGTCTCCAAGCTTCTCGAGGGCTTTCTCCCTCCAGTTCTCCTCCGCAACCTCCTCCCGTGGAGTCTCTCGTGGTCTCAGGTATCCCTCCTTCTGACCCTCGTCCGATGTCTGCTTGTCTGCTTGCTTAATTCTGCCGCTTTCTTCTAAAATCTGTCTTTTTTGCGGAGACACTCTGGCTGGCGGCTTTACTCGTCCGCCATCTTTAATTCTCTCCGAATCTTGCTTGAGTTCTTTATAAATTCTGGATATTAACCCTTTAGCGGATGTGTAGCTAGTGAATATTTTCTCCCGTTCTGTAGGTTGTCCATTTACTCTGTTGATTGTTTCCTTAGTTATACAGAAGCTTTTTAGTTTAATCAAATCCCATTTATAAATTTTTGTTAGAGTTTGTGTTAAGCTTCCTGGTTTTGTGGATTGAGACCTTATTTTAAATTGGATAATTCTCATCTGTTATGTTTAAATGATTCTTCCATATTATTTTTTCTTTCATTTCCTACAAGAACTCCACTTGTATATATACTGTACTGTTTAATTTTGTCCCACTGGTCTCTGATGCTTCTTTTTTTTTCTTGATTAGTCAGTATGGATAATTTTATTGACTTTTAGTTTTTATGATTTTTTCCTGTTATGTCCAGCCTACGATTAAGCTCATCTGATGAATTCTTCCTGAAATCTATTATATTTATCAGTTTTAACATTTCCATTTCTTTCTTTGGTCGTGCTTTAATTTCTCTGTTGAAATTCCCTTTCTATTATTCGTATTGTTCACTTTCTTTTTTACTAGATGCCTTAACATGCTGGTCATTGTTATTTTAAAGTGCTTTTATGCTCATTCTAATGTTTGGGTCATCTGTGGGCTTATTGATCAGTGTTTTCCTCTAATTTATGAGTCATATTTTCCTATTTTTTAAATACCTTAAACTTGTGTATAAAACACATTGCATATAAAAGAAGAATAGAGCCTGAATCAAGTAATATTACCCCAGAAAAGGCTTTGCCCCTTCCTCTCTCAGACTTCTAAATTAGAGTGGGAGAGTTCGACCTCTTTCCTCTCATTCTCATTTTTCTGGGCTTGGGATGGGCTGCAGCTTCTCTTGGCCTCAGTTCACCACTGGTCTTAGATGTTTTGAAGGTGAAATCATGATTCTCCCTTCAGCAGGGCCTGGCATCTGAGCCCCAGCTTGACTTCTTAGATCTCTCCCTGCTTTGCTACCAGGGCTCCAGCTCTCTGGGCCTCGGAGAGCTCTCTCTGCTTTCAGCCCACCTGCATATGTTCAAGTTTTTGAAGATGTCTCTTAGTGCTTCTGCCCCCCAGTCTTCAGTGGGCTGCACCACATACTCGCTGAAAGGCTGGGGTGAAAAGAATCAGCAGGTGGGTGAAAAGAATCAGCAGGTGGGTGCACCTCAAGGGACTCTGTGCTCTCCCACCCTGCCTTCTGTGTGACTTCTGCAGCTCACGCAGCAGTGGGAATGCTGGACAGCAGAGTCTCTAAAAGCAAGTCAAGGAGCAGTTGCTAACACAGGGGAGAAACAGGGGCTAAAAACCCAGTGATGCCTCACTGCATCATTATACACATGTTCCCAAAGTGACTTCAATTGCTCCGACCCGGATTGACTTCTCCCGCTTCTTCTTTTTGATGCTCCCTGGTTTCCATCCCGTGCTGCAGTTGCACCAGCTCACGTGCAATTCCCAGGATTTTTTTTTTCACTTGCTCTACAAGAAACACTTTAACATTTCCTTTCATCCCTCCATCGAGCCCTCTTTCTCTTGCAAAATTCCATTTCAAGTTTATCTCTTCAAGCAAACCTCCCCTCAGTCTGATTCAAAGACCACCCTGCGAGTTCCCAGGGCTCACTTCTTTCCTAGCCCTTATCACGCATCATGTTGATTACTTCTCTGCAAATCTGTCTCCCACGCTAGACGCTGTGTTTCTTACAGGGTGCAGCCACGCCCAATTCCAGTAAGCACGCCCAGAATCTAGCAGAGTAGCCGGGACACGATGACTTGTGTCCAGGCACGCTGAGGGAAACGCACGTGGTAACAGCCTCATCTTGTCATAGTTTCTGCTTTTTCATCGCAGTGGGCAGTCGTAACCACATTTACCATCTCTCCCAGTAGACCCTACTTCCTTGGGAGATTATACTACCACTTACTGAGTACTCACTGCTTCCAAAAGCCTTCCGATGATTGTAGGATGGAATTCCCCACACCTCTGTAAGTTTAGTGCTGTTGCCTTGTTCTTGGTTTACAGATGGGCATGGATGCTCCAGCGACTTTCCGGTATAAAGAGCTGGGATTCCAACTCACGTCCGTGCTGATCTAGAGCTCTGGCTCCCACGAGGACACTCAAGACTTTCGTGTCTGGTCCCCTCCCTTTAATTTCCCCATTCTCCTCCCCCCTCGTCGTCTGACAGCCAACGCCGCGAGCGGTGGGTCAGCGGGGCCCATCCATCCGCCTGTTGACGAGCAGAGCTGCAGAGCGCTGGTTTCCCTTTTTCTGCTTCTGTAGCGTTCAGCAACTTCTGTTTCCCTCTGAGGTCACGCTTAAAGGTTTATGTGTCATGTTTCTCATTTCTGCCTTGTCGAGGAGATCTTGCGAGTGCATCTATCAAAGTAATCATCGCAGGCCTGATGTAAGAGTATGGTTCCTCTCACATTTTTCATTACTAGATAATTTATTAATGTCCTTCCCCAGCAGCACTAGATTTATCTTGATAAAACCGCTATCAGCAGCGACACAGGAGATGCCACTGGGACGCCCCGGGAAGAGCCCTGCGCTCACCTCCTTCACCCCTTAATACCTCGGGAAGCCCAACCCAGAGCCAGCCCAGGGGGCTGCCAAGACCCAGAACATTTTATCACGTTGATAAGGTTGACCCGGGGCAGCCTCGAAGGGATGGCTACCTATCTCGCCTTTCTTTCCTGCTTGCGGCAAACACAGGGCTGTCTGTGTATCTGGGAAGGCAGGTGGTGAGGGGTGGATAAATTACCTTCAAAGAGTTCACGATTTATCTCATTTCCATTCGAGTATCTGCAGGGAGCGACTTAACCTCTCAGCTCAAGTGGGCTTTCTGTGCGGCCTTGCGTCTGAGATGACAGACCTCGGCATTATTTCTGCGGCAGCTTCGGGGCACGGACTCCTTAGGTGTGTGAGCTGAAGGGGTCTCTGTGGTCCCCACCTTCTGTTCCGTGCATGTCCCCCTCTCTCCCGGGAGAGAGTGGAGGGAGCTGCCTCTTGGTTATTTGCGAGAATGAAATGCAGGAGGCCTCCTGGGTGAGGTAGCTGCTTGCATCAGCTCCAGCAGGCCTTGCTGCAGGGGTGCGTTTGAGATGGGAGCTGCCTCCCTGCACTTGCCACAATTCACAGCAGCTTTTTTTTTTATATTGGGTTTTATGGTTCATTTCTCCTGACATCCACCTCCCTCCCAAGCAAAAAAAAAAAAAAAAAAAAGTCAAAACATAAGTATTTAATAAATAAAAAACAACATACAGAGATACTATGGGCTAAGGCTCTTGAAGGGGAAAGTGAAGTGTCTTAGCACATTGCATGGTTGCTGCTGTGTGCAGACACCTGTATACATTGTTGCTGGAAGGCTAATTGGTTTAGCAAACTGAGAATCCCTGTATATACCTCATTACCTACCTGTGCACAAAGAGGGATTTGTGTACTCCTCTGTGGAATGTTTCCCTTGTCTATACGTTGATGGTTTCTTGGAGGATACACAGGAAACTAGCAGCAGTAGTTTCATGGGAGAGGGAGACCTGGTAGTCTGAGGAAGGGGGTAGGCAGGAAGATTTATTTATTATTGTGTGTTCTTTGTCCTATTTAAATGTTCCCTGTTTACATGTCACATTTTCAATGACAAGTTAAAAGTCTTCATCGGACTCTTTTTCACATTTGCCTCTATCAGCATTTCTGAGGCTCGTAATAGATGTTTTTTTTGTCCCTTCTTTCCTAAAATGAACTTGAGCCACACCGTCTGGTTTACCCTCTCATTCCCTCCGTAAATAATAAAACCCATGTTGTGCAGGCGCGCCGTGCTGACTGCACCGAGAAACAATCCGAACCACAGCACGTCACTCTGATCGGCGAAGCCAATTTCCATGCCCATCATTCCCTTAGTGCTTTAAGGAGGAAAAAAAAGAGTCTATTGCTATTTTCCAGTGAAAGAAACCGAGTCTCTAAGAAAAGTGACTTGTTTAAGGTCACACATCCTGTGGGGAGTGGAACAAAGATTCAGAGCCAGCTTTGACCGAATTCATAAGGCATACCCTTAGCCTTTCAGAGGCGATGGCTGTGAGCTGCCATCCATGTTGCACGGCCCCCCCTCCTCTACCTGCAGCTGAACTGGGGAGCTTCCCAGCCCCGTTTGGTTGCTGGTGAGGCCGTGCCCGTGAGCCTGTGGCTCCAGGTGCCTGTTGGAGGAGAGCTGGCTCTTTCGATTGCTATTTCAATGCCGAGGATGGCTCCAGCCTCCTGGACAGATGGCCAATTGCACTTGAACTCTCAGAGTGCACATACATCAACAGTGATAGAGAGTTTCAGCTGTGACCAGAGCCGGGACAGCCATCCAAATGCATAGTCATTCGTCACTGTGGTTGATTCCATAAAATCAGCGACGAGAGGGCAGACGGGAGAGATGCAGCCTCAGCTCCCTGTCACTTGGCAATACCGGGAGAAACCAGCGCACACCTGCCTTAATGAACGTTAAGACCATCGATCTTGCAGAGGCTCAAAATCCACGGGGAATTGCCTTTCTTGATTTAACATCCACACCCAATGATTGCTTTAAAAATATATGACTGCTACCGCTACTAAACACACACAAAAACAGCATACCTTGCCTCTCTGCTGCCGTAACAAAGGGAGCATATGGAGAAGGAAGCCCTTTATTCCATTTCTTCCCTTTACCAATTGTTTACCATCCTTTCTTTGATGCGTCACTTTGCCTTTTGATACTGGCTTCTCCAGTGTCCCTAAGGGAAGTCCCAGCAGAGTAAAGGAAGATGCAGGGTCTCTAAATCCTGGGTCTACTGTTGCTTAGCTGGGTAGCCTAGGGGAGGTTACTGGCCACACCTAAGTCTCAATCTCCTTTTTCCATACATGCAATGAACTGCATTTTTAAAACCCTGATTTGCTTTGAGGGAAACATTAAGCATCAAATGTGTGGGACTCAGAGGCTCCCTAGAAAAGAGAGAAAGAGAAGAGCCAGATGGCTGGAGGAGGCTGGACCAGGTGCAGCAAGGCTGGTTGAGGAACCCAAGGAACACTGGGAGGTCCTAATGCTCTGTGTGAGCGACTGCAAAGTGCCAATAAGATTTCTAACACCTGTGCTCTAATTACCAGCTGAGGACACTCTCTGGAGGCAGCCAGCAGCAATCAATATGGCCTGAGAAACACGTAGGTGGGAGAGAGATGTGCCTGTTTTTAGAGTTGTTGATGGGGCTTAGTTTGCCGAAATTCACTGTTCAGTGGGATGGTTAATTTTAGGTGTCCACTTGATTGGGCTGTGGGGTGCCCATATATTTGGTGAAATATTATTCTGAGTGTTCCCATTAGGGTGTTTTGGGATGAGGTTAACATTTAAATGAGAAGACTGAGTAAAGCACCCTCCATACTGGGGTGGGTCTTATCCAATCAATTGAAGTCCTGAATAGAACAGAAAGGCTGACGAACCCTCACCCCCCCAAATTTCTCCTGCCTAACAGCCTTTGAACTGGGACATTGGCTTTTTCCTGCCTTCGAACTGACACTTGGGCATCAGCTCTTCCTGGGTGAAGCTGCCTGCCTTTGGACAGGAATGACACCATTTCCCCTCCTGGGTCTCCAACTTGCCGCTCACTCTGTGGATCTGGGGACTTGTCAGCCTCCGTAAGTGCATGAGCCAATTTCTTATGATAAGTCTCTTTATACATCTGTATCTATCTATCCACCATCATCACCTACCAGAGGTGGGAAACCTGCAGCCTTAGGGCCACATATGGTCTTCTGGATCCTTGAGTGTGGCCTTCTGACTGAATCCAAATTTTGCAGAACAAATCCTTGTAATAAGCTCTGATGGGCCATAAAAGAAACCAATCATGATGACAGAAGGGCCTCGGCAAGTTTACCCAAAGATTGGCCCCACAAGGGAGGTGGAAGTCTTCCACCTACGAGTCCCAATGGCCTTCACTGCCCATTGTAGGGAGAAGCAAATGACTGAGAGAGGACAGAGTGCTTAGAACATTTCAGGCTAAGTTTCTAATGACTTCACTGCCTTCTTTGGTATTGAGGGGATCTTGTTAAGGGGTTGGAACTGAACTAGGCTTTGTAGAACTTAATTTGGTGCCTACAAATGGTGAGATGGGCTTAGCTTGCCCTGGGCTCCTTCTCCCATGGGGAGAGGCTGGTCCTACTGGGACAGTGCCCATACGGGACCAGGTATGGCCAGATGAGAGGCCCAGAGACCTGGCTAAAAAAGGGGAGATGACCTGGCAGACTAAAAAGAGCATCTTGACAGTCAGCCACACTGATGTTGAACTCAAACTTCGATTCTCTAATGCCACCTCTGAGCTCTGTTGTCCTTTTCTGAGAAACATGGGTAATAATACATTCTTTACAGGGCCGCTTGGTGATTAAATGAAATAATGTGGTCAAATTACCTAACCGTGTTGGGCATAGAAGAAGCACTCAGAAGATGATAATTTTGGGACCCACTGCTTTGTAGATCTAGAGAAAAATATCACTGAGCAGGCCCAGATTTTGACTCACACCTTAGAAACTCCACAGTTGGACCCATGCCTGCCTGCATCTCTCACCTTCAATTTAGATTCCTGTCTTCCCATCTGCCTTCCTGCCTTTTCTATTTCAGCTTAAAATGTTCCCATCCTCTGACACTGTTTTCCCTACACTCTGACATTCCCAAACCAGTCTTCGCTTTATCATAAACACCTTCCCCGGGGATTTCGGTGATGGAGACCATCCCTCGGCCCCTCCGCCTCCTTTGCATGCGTCTCTTTGGACGCGCTTGCTCTGCTCAGAATGACTTCAGGCAGTGTTCATAGAAGTGTGTTTGGTGAGACATCAAGGATGTCTGTCCTCCCTTAACCCCATCTCCACTCAGGCTAGAAACCAGAATTCAGAATAACAAGTCTCAGCCAGTGTCCTGTGTTGGAGAAGAGAAAAGAAAGTGCATCTCATTTATTGGAGCTTTCTGGAACAGAGAAAACAAAGAGCAGGCTCACATCTCAATAGATTATCTCAGGACAGGGAAAAAAAGTGCTCTGAGTAGTCAGGCTTGATTCCCTCTGAGTGCTAAAGGGCGAGTTTGCCTGCTGCAGAGGAGGGAAAGGTCATTCCGTTCAGAAAGGGTAGGCTTCACAGACATACAGAGACAGGCTCAAGAAAGTTCTCCGTAGTTAACACACAAACCGTGTAACAGGAGATGAGGCTGGGGAAGGAAGTGGCGCCGGATGGGATGTCGAAGAGAACAGATTGGAAGAAAACGGGCAAGAAGAGCAGTTAGGAAACTGCAGTGAATATTCACTGTGTCCTTCTGTGTGCATTCGAAAGAGACATCCAGAATATCTCCTTAATTATTTCAGCACCAGAGAGGAGGGCGCCTCCAAACATAAACCTATTATGGATCCCATTGCGACAGGACAGGGCTCCCTCAGGTCCCTCTGCACCAAGGGGGAAAAAAGAAATTCTTGAAACAAGTATTTTTGGCTGAGGGTGAAGCAAGCTGAAGTACTCAAATCGTTACAGTCTTATTTAAAAGGCAAAATGCACCATGGGTTCAAAGCATATCTTCATTCAAGATGACAACTCCGCAGTGAATTCTGGGAGACATTAACAGGGGGAGTTATGAAGGAACATAGCAAAGGAGTTAAAATTTGAAGGAAAAAAGGATTGGGGATTATATGAACTTGAACTATGGAAAAGGTTGAAATGCATTCAAGAAAGCAATAAAGCCTAGTGAACCAGAAACTCCCTGCTCACTTATGATAAAATATCTAGTTAATACCAAATAAAAGATTCAAATAGACTTGTTATGGTTCTTTGGAAAGTCTCTCTAAAATAATGCCCATATCCCCCTTATTTTCAACCAAAAAAAAAAAAGCTCTTTCACAAATAAAGTGTTGCCTTTAGGAAGGAAGATTTGCTACAGGGAGTAAGCAGCTTAGTTAGAATGAAAAAAGATATGAGAGAAACATAATTTTTGAATTTGGAATTGTTCTTAGTTGCTGAACCAGGAATCCTGCCTCCAAAACGAGAGCCACTGTTTATTTAGATGGGTGTGCACATGTCCCCTTAAACACAAAAAGGCATGCCAGTTTAGTGGAAGAAATGGGGAGCCAAATTTACATACGCAGTGAAGGGTGAACGGTGCTCTAGGAAAGAACAAATTAGGTACTTCAGCAGCACAGAGGAGGGCGTGCTTGGTGATTGGGAAAATCAGGAAGACATCTTAGAAGAGGTGACATTTGAGCTGGGTCTTGAAGGATCAGCAGGAGTTCAGCAGGTTGGAGAAAGACTTCTGCTCAGAGAGTACGGTCCAGCCTGCTGCAGAGGGCAGCCAGAAATCATCGGTGAAGTGAGGGTCTCAGGGTAAAGCGGGGTTCGCAGGCCAGACAAAATTCCAGTGTTCTACCAAAGTGGTAGAGCCTATATCTTCTCCCTTTGTTTATGATTTAACCACTGTTGCTTGCAGGAAATATGTATCTGAAAGGGCATTCCAGGAATGCCTAGGAGTGGTTTTTCTTTTGTAAATCCTAACGGCAATCATGAATCAAGTCAAGCCCAGTTCCTCTCCTCTCAGAAAAAAAAAATACCAATTAAGAACTTTTATCCTGCCTGGATTTGTTTCCCAGGGCTGCTATAACACATTGCCATGAACTGGGCAGCTTAAAATAACAGAAACTTGTTCTCTCACAGTTCTGGGGAGTGGGGGCTGAAATCAAGGTGTCACCAGCGTTGGTCCCTTCTGAAGGCTCTTAGGGAGAACGTGTCCCATGCCTCTCTCCTGCCACATGGTGGCTGCCACACTGCTTGGCTTGTAGCTGCAACACTCCAGTCTCTGCTTCTGTTGTCACGTGGTGCCTTGCCCTGTGTGTCCTTGTCACCTCCTTTTCTGTTTCTTATAAGGATGCTCATCATTGGTTTTAGGGCCCACCCTACACCCAGTGTTATCTTGTCTCGAGATCCTCATTCCATCTGCAAAGACCCTGTTTACGAATAGAGTCACACTCACAAATCCAGGGGTCAGGACTTGGATATATTCTTTTAGGGCCACCATTGAACCTACTACACTCCATTTTCCCCCCAAATTTTTCTCTCCTGGAGGGAAGTTGACCTTATAACTCCAAAGAGTGAAAAGGGGCAGTGGTAACAGTCACGATGCCCAAAGTAGATGGGCGCAGAGCTATAAAGTGGAGCTTGAGGCGAGGATTAAAGTGCTGCTACTTTATTTGAGACTTGCAAGTCCAGAATGGTAAGGGTAAGGGGGTGTGTGTGGAAAGATACGAGGAAACGCCATGCATTGCATTTCAGTGCTGGGTGCCGCCTGATAGCCAGCTGCACAGAGGCACATCACGTATGCTCAGCAAGCACGGTGGCCCAGCAGAAGGGATATGCTCAGAAAGCGTTGCAAGCGAGAGCTATACCTAGGAAAAATCTCCATGAAGGAGAAAGGAGGAGGAATTTATTTCCTTAGCTGCTTCTCTCACCTGCTTCCCTTTGGTCTAGTTCTCTTCAATGGGAACTGACCCTTCAAGCTTCAAGTTTACATCACATGCCCTTAAATGTCCCTCAGGATGCTGGACCTCATACCCCATCAAGTGGAATTCCATCCGAGACCAGGAACGAAGGTCTGACTCAACAGGGCTCAGCATATTGGAAACGAGGATCCACCCTCAGGGCTTCAGCCTTGGCCCAGCCAGCGCAGGGAAATTGGCCAGGGCACAGCAGAAATGGCAAGTCAGATGGCCCAGAGCACGGTCGGTACTTTCCCAAAGAAGGAGGCCATCGTGGGAAATCCAAGAAGGCTTACGTTTTGTGCCTGAAACTAGTATTAAGGCACAGTGCTGATGTAGACAGCTTTTACGTCAATAGTTTGCTGCAAACACTAAAGATTTTTACTTTTTAAGGTTGTGTGAGTGCTGTAGTAATATGGGGGGAAAAGGGGGAGTTGGAGAGTCCATTAACTAAGACTTCCCTTTTGTAGCATAGATGCTCATCTAAAAAGCAGTAATACAAACCCTTGACTGAGTGGTTTAGGGGAATGCATACTAATTTGTTTTGCAAAACCAAAAGTAAGCAATGAGATGATATGTGTATCTCTCACCTGAATTATTTACTTTTTTGTACTTAACAAGCAGAGAGGGAAGAAAGAGAGAAAAATAGCGTCTACCCAACCCAAGCTTTTTATTATTTTTTTAATGGTAAATCTTGCTAGCACCATAATGAAGCTCTGGAAGAAATAAAAACTTATGATCAGGATAAGCATTACAGACATTTATGTAAAACTGGAAGTGAATAGTATTTTCCCATCTGTTACTAATTCATAACCGGATTCTCTCTGGTATTGTGACTGAAGTACGTTTTTATAATTCATTTCTTGGCTTCAACTGTTGGGGAGTTCTCATCTTTGTTAATTTCACAACATCAGATGTTCACGAGGAAGTTACCATTATGACTCACAGTCAACATGTTATCAATTCCAAGAGGGGAGGATATAGCCAGATAAAGCGGCGAGTCGGAGGGTTTAAAGGAGAGCTGTGTTTCTAAACAGGCTATGCTCCAGGAAACTATTGGGGAAACTAGGAAATGGCTCTGGGGCTGGATCTGAGGATCCCATATGCGCAATTACAGCACACCAGGCCATCCCGGGATCCAGCAGCCCTCTCCATGCCTGTGCCTCCAACGGTGCCAAAACCCATTAACTCCTCATTAGCAAAGGTGAGTGAGCATTTGACAGAAGAGGAGGGATCTGCCTGGGTAGGGGGAGACGTGGAAAAGGGGGAGAGAGGGAGAGAGAGAGACTGAGAGGATGCTAGAAGGAGTTCTGAGCTCAGACAACCCAACGCTTTGGAATTCTAATCTAGAACAACTTCGTAACCAAGAGTAAAGAAAAAAAATCACTATTTCTTAATAACAACCACAAGCAAACATTTCCGTGAGCCAAGAAGTTTAAACACGGAATATTATTTTCAGCAATCGCTGCTTGGCTGACATTTGTGAGACACATGAAGGAAGACAAAATTAGCCTGAATCTGATGAAGATTTATTATTGTATTTGAGCCCAATCTATGAAGTTTTTAGTAAATGATTTTTTCATTTTTTTCCCCCCATCCTACTACCACTTTCCAGGTTAATTTGTAAGTCTTTGCTTCTACGTTGCTAAGTAGAAGCTGTGATGTTTTTTACTATGGAAACAACGTTTATTTGGTTATTTGATGTAAAAATGTAGCCGGAAACAACAAAATGTAAAAGGAAATATACACCTATGACATTTTCCAGAACATGAATCTTGTCTTATTAAACCAGCTGAATTCAATATTTTGGAGCTTTTTATCCTTTTTTCCTCTAGTATCATATCACTGAACCAGGAGACAGTTAGCTGGTGTACAAACTGGTAAATTGGTACAACGCTTTAGAAAAACACAATCTCAAAATGGGTCAAGTTTACTTACAATGTTTAAATCGTGTGACATAGTTATTTCCAATGCAGAAGCTCATCCTAAAGAAATAATCCTCATTTGGAGGAAATGTATTTCGCTCAAAGTTATTGATCACAGGTTATTTGTGATGGTGGAAACTCCAAAACCATCTCAATGAACCACTATATTGGTTATGAAAAATGTGGACTACCCATTCATTGGATTAAACTGTGGCCATTTATTTTAAAATTTATTTTTATGAATATTAGATTGTAACAGGGGATGACATCTCAGAGAAAGGCTATTATGGCTAGTTGGGTGTGAATAACCTAAGACTGGTCTATTGCCAGCACAGTGCTCTTTGGCTATTGAAATGGCAAGTGGGCAGAAAACAACCAGACAAATAAACCAAACCAGAAAAACTCCCTTGTACAGTTTTCAGACCCAATGCTACTCTGAGTCCAGCTTTTTAAAGCTATTCAAACAAGATACAGTCATAATAAGAACAGTAATAGTAGCAACAAAGTTTCCTTGAGGTTTTCTCTATCGTAAACCTATGATATACGTATTATTCTTCTTTTTCAGATGAGAACGCCGAGAACTAGAAATACTCATCACCTCTCTTGAGTTCTCACGGTTTTTAAGTGGTGGGCGGGGCATTGGAATTCGTGTTGGTTTGACACCAAATCTGTGTTCTTAAGCACACAGTGTTTAATCTGTTTCCTGAGGTTAAAATGAGAGAAGGGAGGAATTAGAAAATATTAAGAGAGGTGATAAGCATGAAATAGGCATGAAAACCATGAAATAAGAAAATGAAAACAGGAATTAAGGACATTATGAGTTCTGAGATAATCAAATATCCTTTGTAAAAGGGAGAAATTAATAAAAAACTTTTAATTGGACTGTCTATATTCAACATCTTTTATTAGTGTTTGCAGCATTATCTCTGATGACAACAATGGCAACAAAAACATAGAAATAATAAAAATGTCCATCCACAGGGGAATGGCAGACTAAATGATGTTCCATCAACATGATAGGACATTATGCAGATATTAAAAATTATCATTATGAAGACTATGTGGGAATATGGAAAACGTTACTCAAACTATGAAATGAATAAAGCAGAACATAAAATGACCTGGACAATATTAATGCCATTCTGTAAAAACATGGAATTATGCTCATGGACTGGGGTAGGACAGACAGAAATGAACATAATTGTGTTTTGGATGATATTTCTATATTGAAACATAATTGGCGTATTGTATCTTCCTTTCAATTATAGACATAAACATGTACATGTATTTTAGGTATTATGTTTCATATCTTTGCTCATTTTAATATACAGAGCTCAACCAGATAAAAGCATAAATTCCATGCATCCTTGCAAATGGAATAGAATAATGAACCCATTGTATCCATTAGACAGCTTCAAAAATTAACTTTTTTCTGCATAAAGCATTTTTATTATTGCAAAACTAATAGGAAGTTCGGGGAAATTAATCCCAGGGATCATCAGCAAACTTGGGGAAAAGTCTTGTGTTAGAAGTTGAAAAATCTATTGACCTAACTCAGCTCAGAACCTATCACTCATCTTGGCCCTATATGTGAGCCCAGAACTGAAGCCATCTCTCGCTAAGAGGTAGGTGTTAAAGGTTAGTTCCAAAGAAAATAGAGAAGTAAGAACAGAAAAAATCTAGGAATCTGTGGCTGATTGTTAGAGGAAGATAATTAAGTATAATTTGAATTAGGAAAAATGATTTCCACTACCAGGACCTCGTGGCCTCCCAGAGCCTAAACCAAGATGAAGGGTTAGAACCATGAGTAGGGCTGAGTTCAATCTCAGCACTTGGCGAGAAAATATGGTTGATACCCACTCATAGGTCTGAGATGTAGATAGAGAATGATTTAGACCAAGGAAGATATTTAAAGGACTGTAGCTAAATACCTTTAGGAAAGGGAAGGGGAGTTTATTCATTAATTGATCTGTTTATCCATCCATCCATCTATCCGTCCGTCCATCTGTCCATCTATCCATCCAATAAAGTATAATTTTGCAGCAATTGAAAGACCTTCAGAAGGTTTGGAACGTATAGTATAAGGTAAGTGTTAACACAGAAGTTGGCAGTTTTAAGCAGAGGATTTGTCTAAAAGTTTCGACTTTATCCTGAGCATGATAATAAACCATTGAAAAGTTTTGAGCAGCCAAGTAACAAGATAAAATTTGCCCCTTAGAAACAAGTGGCTAGTAATTAGCATATTGTCACAAAAGGGCTGCAGACTTTAATTTCCTGCAGAGGCAAACAGAGAAGGGGAGTGTCTGAGTTGTCTGACCAAGGCTGGAAAGAGACATTCTAGCAGATTTTCTGACACTGGGCCTTCAGAGCCTCCAATTAGTCCAGGAAACCACCCCTATCTTCTTTAATCATAAATAACCACCATCCATCAATCAGGCATTTAATCTAGCAGGTCCTGCTGAGCTGAACCTCTGTTTTCCATAGTCGATCTTAACTACTATTTTAGATTCACATCAAAGTTGTCACGAGGGGCAACAGGATAGCATAGAAGAGCTGGAAAAACACTAAAAAATAATCAAGTCCCAATTTTTCCCACTATGATGGCGCCATCACAGCCTTCCCGGGTGTAGCTGTTTAAGACGTAAGTAGGGAAAATGCCAGTTGAGCGTTTCTGAAGGCAGAGCTGAGTCATCCGATTTCAACTCTGCAGACTTCTTCCAGGCTCTGTAGAAAAGTGCAGAAGATTCACTCTGCCGTAGGTCCTTTCCTCTCCACTCCCCAAACTCTCCCTAGCAGAAACCCAAAAATATGACAGCCAAATATCATCTATGTTAAATTACTTTTTCAATAGTAGATGATTTATAGTTGATTAGGTAATTAAATCAAATACAAGTGGCTGAAAGTAAATCTATTTTTATCATCCCTGTAAATTAAAAGTTCCGCATCATAAAAAATCATGACCATCTTGAAAATGACTAGTCAAGTGCCTTTTAGAGGCAAGCAGGATTTATTGTCAATTAACGTATTGAACTGTAGAGTCAGCATAACCCTGCGCTCAAGACTTTTAAAATTATTGGCTTCCGCTTCTGCACTGCCTCCTATCATGGTCACGAAATGTATCTAGCTATTCTCATATTGAACAATTCCGTAGGTTGGGTTTATATCTCACTATAACAACATTTCATTTTATGATTATTTCCAATCCTCTGTAATGAATACAAATACATTCCTTTTCTCCATCACGGGTTTATCAATTTTCATTGATTTGCCTATAATGAATACAGTCAGGGAAAGAAAGGCAGACAGATCATATCCATTAAAGTGTCTTTAGCCTCAAAAGTTTGTCTGTGGCATTGTTTAATTAAAAAAGAAAAAGAAAGTCATCAGGAAACTAATTAAAAAGAGACATTACTTTCAGGCCTGCCTATAAACAAGAAGTCAATAATTATTACATAAAGAGACTCGGGAGCTGTGGTACTTACAGAAATTTCGCATTTGCATCCAGCCCACTTGAAAGAATAAAATTATTAATTCTTATCAAACATTTAATGCATATTGATAATCTTATAGTATCTAATTATAATGTTCTACATTTTTTCTAAGTTAATAAAGGTCAACTGGAACTGTAAAAGCTAAGATGCATTTATGACAAGTTCAATTTTTATAACTAGATGTCTTTGGCAGCTCACACACATACCTCTTTTGGGGCAAAGCTCTATAAACTCACACCGGCTCTGCGACAGCAAGAAATTCATATCTGTTTCTATGAAATAACTGTACGAATCTTTTCCTATAACATGGCTTTTCTGCAGTCCTTTCCATAAAGAATGATTTTCTGTTCCAGATATCACTGAATTGGGAGCTCGGTAAGGCAAGTGGCTTTCCCAAGGCTACATTGCTCACGTGTGACAGTCTGGAAGCTGAGCTCCGATACTGGACTCCAGGTCCAGTGCTCATCCCAGCTCCATGCAAGACGAGGAGCATGGTCTTGTGATAGTGAGGACATGGTTCCTGCTTTCGACAGGTGAGGACTGGAAGTGAAGGCTGTGAGATTTCCCCATTCATTTTTTTTCTCTAATCACTTTCTACCTGGGCTTAGAGAAGCACCTCTTGGAGTCAGAAAAGGATTGGTGTCAGTGAAAAGTCATCCTGTTTTCTGGGGTGTGCAAAGAAAGCAGTCATAGCAGGGCAGAGTACATTAGAGATATATCTGCTGTCTTTTCAAAACTGTGTCATCGAATCCTAACTGTTACAATCAAAATCCAAATGACGATGTCTTCAGTGACACTTCATGGCCCCATAACCATCGCATCTGTTTGGGTTTAGCATTTGTATCCCCATGTAGTGGTATTATGTGGTGTAAAATCAAGTAATTCAATAACATCTTAGAAGAAAAATGCATGCAACAGCAAAGTGTTCCAGATTCCTCCTTGCTCTCTCACTACGTGGCGTTTGTAAGAGTGCCTTCATGACAGTAACACCTGGGGCTTCCAATTTTGCCTGAAAAAGGTGCTGAACCTGAATCCAATACTGATCTTGAAACTTCTTTCATGGGGTAGAGGGTTTACTTTGGAAAAAGCTACTATTGTCTTGTGTTCCTGCTTAGAGCATAAGATACAGAAACCGTGCCTCATTTAGGATAACTGTGAAATTTGTCATCCAAACAGGGCGATGGAGATTCCAGGCATGAGCGGGGACTATCCCAGACAAAAAGGGATATGTTCACCTTTCTTATTCTTCCTAATATATTTTCTCCTTAACACATAATAAGTGCCTAGTAAACTTTGTTGAAAAAATGAGCTTTCATTTCTGTTCAGCTAGAGCTTGACATTTAAAATATGGTCCACAGAGCACCAGCCTAGTCATTACCTGGGAGCATGTTAGAAACCAAGAATCTTGCACCCTACTCCAGATTTATTGAATCAGAATCTGCGTTTTAAATTCATCTGCACTTTAAAGTTTGAACATTTTGGAGTTGGCACAGATGCAGTGGTTTTATAATTCGACCACCCATTAGAATCACAAGTTTTGAAAAACACACAGATTCACCGTTTCATACGGACCAATAATTCCACTCCTTGGAATATAATTTAGAGAAACTGTCATGCATGTGCACAAGGGGCTATGTTCAAAAATGTCCACCACTCTACTCAGGCCAGCCAGACAAGTTCCAAGTAGTGACGACTGTGGTTTTTGTCTAATCCCACAGCTTTGGTAATACATCCCTTTGGGGCATGCTCATCCATCATTATTCCTTTAACTTCTTGATCTATGTGATTTCAGAGGGGCTGATAAACATGGTCTGGCCATGACCACATGGGCTAGGATGTGACCCAGACTAAACAATTCTCATACTCCTCCCTGCCAATACTAATTGGTATGGGGGTGGAGGGAGACATGTGATCCTAATTGGCCAATCAGAAATCTTCCCTGGGATTTTTCTGCATGGATACTAGAAGAGAAAAATAGTAACTTTCCTCTGAGCTCTAAATGAGAGCATTGCGGGCCTTAGCTGCTTTTAGCTGTAGCTGCCTGTTCCCCAGTCATATGAAAGAAGCCATTGGCACAGGGTGTGAGAAACCTGGACAAAAGGTAATGACACTATCTGATTCCTGGAATCCTTTTCCATTCTTTCCTCTTACAGAAACAGTTATGTATCTTTTGCTTAAATACATGAATGTTAGATTTCTCAGTTGGCACCAACCAACATTGTCTTTATTAAAACATATCCTAAGATAACCTCTCTCATAGCATAATCTGTTTATGCCTGATTACAAGATCAATTATCATTAATTTGCAAATTCATATGACAAAAGCCTAATGTTCATTGTATTTAATAGTCTCAAAGTCTCATCCTCTCACTCTATTTGATTAAATAATCTCAGAATTTCGTCTCCTATACCACTTAGGAGATACATTTGGCTGCTAGGAACAGAGATCCACCTGTCGTGGTCTGAACACACAAGAATTTATTAATTAACGTAAGAGTGGTCTGAAGGTAGATAGTTCAGAACTCTTGTAGTGGCTTCACAGGGTCAGCTAGGACACATGGTATCTTTTATGTTTCTACTTTGTTAACTCAAACACTGATTCCATATACAAATTCTCCTCACAGTCCATGATGGCTACTGGGGTTCCAGCCATCACATCTACATTATAAGAAGCAGAAAGGAGGAAGAGTGGTTAGGAGAGAAAAGGAGTTTCCCTCGAGGCCAAGACAGTTTTCAGTATTTAATGTTTAAAAAATTCTACACAGCACTTCCACTTAAATCTTGTTGACCAAAACTATACATGAGGCTGAAAAATACAGTCTTTGAGCTTACACAATGATACTTTGAATAGAATCTCATTCTGCTACCAAGTAAGAAAGAGAGAACAGGTATGAGGCAGGAAGTTAGCAAGTATCTGTCAGCCTTGCCAAGTCAGTGTGGACCCTTTCTAGCTTCGGGGGATTCAACCCTGGTCAAACCACACCATCGTCCTCAAAGAAGGTTATGCAATCGAGAGGGATCAGTTAGAGAAATGTTTCAAGAAATGACTTTTTTCCCCCATAATGAAGGGGCTTCACATGGGAGTGTGGCCCTAGGTGTGGGCTGCTGGGGGTGGGGGGTGCTCAGCGAAGGCTTCCTGGGGCGCAACATGTCTGTGCTGAGTCTTAACGGGGGAAGATAGGGTGGGCAGACATTTCTAGCCCAGCGATAGCAAAGCACATAAGGCAAGTGACTGAAGCTGCAGTTCAGAGTGACTTACTCAAACGCTTTCTTTCGGAGACCATCGCCCTAGAGCAAGGTTAGCAAACTTTTTATGTAAAAGGCCAGATGATAAGCATCTTAAGCTGTGTGGTCATACATTCCCTGTTGCAGGTACTCAGCTCGGTCTCATTGTAGCAAGAAAGCAGCCAAAACAACAGGTAAACGAAGGGACCTGGCTGTGTGCCGGTGCCACTGTATCTACGAGGACCACAGCTGCAGTTCACCAACCTCTGCCCTTGAGGGAAGGCCGAATTATTCCTCTAGCCTCCTTGCAGAAGACGGCGTAATATCGTTGGCAGGTGAGGAAGCAATCAAAAACTACAAACAAAAAAGGTAGTAAAATCCTGTTATCTGTGTCAAACAGAAAATTTCAGAAATATTGTTGTTTTTCTGTGTTTTGTGATTTTTTTCAGCTTTTTAAGATTTGTAACATGCCACCTTTTTATTAGCCGAAATGGGTGTCACCTTACTGTCTAAATTTTTACGAGTGCTTTGCTTTTGCACTCCGTTTCCTTGAAGAGGGCCTCCAAGACCGCGCACGCTTTCAGCCCTACAAAATCCAGATCCCTTCTTGCCCAGAGGCACGAGAAAACTGCACATTGGGGAAACTGCAAGCAATTTGGTATTGCTCGTGCGAAATGGTGAGGCGATTAAAATCACAGTTGGAAGGCCTGCGTTGAAATCTGGGTATTTCCACATATTAGCCGGAAGACTTGAAAACGTTATTTTCCTACCCCCCTCCCCATTTTTTTTTCCATCTGTACAATGGAGATAAGGACATCCTTGGCCTGGAGGCATTGTTGGGGGGGACGAGAGGAGATAATTCGTGCACAGGGCTCAGTGTACAGTGCCGTACACAGTGAGGGCTTAATAAATGCTGGTGGTATGAGGACAGTAAGCAGACTACAGAGGGATGGGGCTGCGTGGATGTGCGAATGGGGCCTGATGTGAAGGACCCTTTATGCCACAACAGGAACCTGCAGTCCACCCCATAGACCATGGGGAATGCAGGAGTGTCAGTGCAAGGCTGGCCTGCTCCTGCTCAGATTTTCACGAGCTCCCGAGACCGTGAATTACCCACGCTAAGCAAAGAGGCCAAGTAGGCCCCGCTCAGCCGATACCTGCAGCGTCAGCAAACTTGGAGGCTTAGTTTCCAAAATCCCTGCCGGGGACATCTTCAGCTGAGTTATATCACCCGGCTTCAGGGGCCCAGAGCAGAAGGAAATGAAATGCACCAGCGGAGGCCAGGGGGAGTCCTAAAGGACTGGTATAATTAAAGCCATCTATCCACGTTGCTGGGCACGGGAAGGCGGGGGAGGGCATTGGATCGAAGAGTGGCGTCCGGGCCAAGTCCCCGGGTGTTCCTCAGCACCCCAGGTAGAGCCGTCCGTCCTCACAGTGACAGGGCAGAGGACTCCAAGCATACACTGCCTGCCTCTTCGTTCTTTTACAGAAAGCTCAGTTAGTTTCCGAGGCGGCAAGGCCAGCCAGCGACACCGGAAAATGCCCAGACACAGGGGTCATGCCTAATGCATGAAAAATACCAGACCGTGGGGGCCTGGACTGGACAAAGAATATCCTTATACTCTCTCCTGGTGCTTCAGGTTTTTTTTTTTGTAACTTTTGATGCAATTGAAATAATAATAAACCTCTTTGTGTGATACTTTGTTAAATATTAGGCCATCACCCTCAGCCGTGAGCCATGTGGTGGTAGAGAACATGCTTTCTTTATTCACTCTGTCCCCAGTGCCTAGCATGGTGCAGGCACAGGACAGACTCACCGATGTTCATGGTAGGAATAAGTCAGTAATGTCGAAGGGATGGTGTGGCAGGTATGGGGTGTTAAGTGAGGGAGGCTTTTTACCTATATAGATGCCCTATGAACCCGTATTAACTTGGTTCAGGAGTCTCTCCTTCACTCATTCTTTTTATTTTCAGTTTTTAAAACAGCTTTATTGATCTATAACTCACATGCCAACCACTTTGCCCATTCAAAATTTACTATTTGATGGCTTTTAGTAGATTTACAGAGTTGAGCACCCATCGCTACGATCAATTTTAGAACGTTTCTGTTTCCTGAAAAAGAACCTCTGTGCCCTGCAGCCTCCCGTACCCTCATCCTTCCAGCGTTAGGAACCAGCAGTCTATTTTCCGTCTCTGTGGATTTCCCTGTTCTGGGCATTTCATGTAAATGGAATCCTGTAATAGGTGGTCCCCTGTGACTGGCTTCTTCACTTAGCCTGTTTTCAAGATCCGCCCACACTGTAGCGTGCATCGCTACTTTGTGTCTTTTTATCACCAAGTAGCATTCCTTTGAATGGATATACCACATTTTATGTATCCATTCATCAGCCGATGAGCACTTGGGCTCTTTCCACTTTCTGACCAAGATGAAACATATTCATTCTTAAACGCTGCTTGGCACCTACTGTTTGCTGGGTACTGTTCTGGGTTCCTTATGTGAAGATGTGTAAGAGTTGGTCTTTGTCCAGGTAGAACATTGTGGTCTTTAGGAGGAGGGTCATAGGTAAGGCCTAGGTAACTGGAGAGGTAATAAAGAAAAGAGTTAAAGGCATCCAAAGGAGGGAGCATGCATGTTTGCAATTAAGAGGATGGAGTTGGGGATTAAAGCTGGATGGGTGGGAATTTGGTAGGAGAGCCTGGAAGGTTGCACTAGGCAGAGGGGACAGAAGGGCAGATGTGTCCTGCTGTGGGCAAGCCCTGTGTTTGCAGTATGGAGGGGGCAGGTCGGGTGGCTGGAGCGTGGTGGGGAGATGGGAATGAGGCCAACCAGAGCCCCCCCACTTTAGGATATGTAGGGTCAACAGTGAAAAGCAAGTCTCTCTCCCACCCTAGACCCCTTGTCATCCAGGCTCTTTTCTCTGATACATTAAACAGCAGATCCTTATTGAACACTTATTATGTCTAGATACTGGAGATAGAGTGGGAAATAAGACAGTGTCTTTGCACTTACGGAGGTCGCATGTTAGTGTGAAAAGCCGGATCACACATATATAAAAAAGTGTGCATTTTCCTGTCACATTATTTTTTTTTAACATATAAAGGATTAGATTATCCTATCTATGCTGTTCTACAACTTGCTTTTTTATTTTTTTATTTCAGAATATTACAGGGGAATAGTACAAAGGCAATTTATGTAAGTAAAACTTGTTTTAATTTGATTTTTCACTTCAAAAGATATCTTGGCAATTGACTCATAAAAGCACTTAAGTGTCTATCTTTATGTTTTTATTATTATTTTTTATTAAGCCACATGGCATTCCTGCTAGAGTCAGCATGATTTATTCAAACTCCATTGATTAATAATCATTGAGATTTTTCCCCCGGTCTTTATGGTGGACGATGTTGCAACAAATACACTTGGCTGGTATTTCTTACGGTAAGTCGGTAGAATTGGACTCTCAAGGTAAAGGATGTGTCCACTTTCTAATGGTCTAATTGCCAAATTGCCTTCCAGAGAAACCACAGGGAGCTTATATCACACAAATCAAGTATAAGAGCACTTTATATTATACCAAAATATTTTAAAAGGGAGATGAAGATAGACTAAGTGTGTAATTTAGAAATATTACATAGAAGCTGGTTTGATTTTGTGAGAGATGGGCTGAGGTGGTGTTTTAGTCTATTTGTGCTGCTACAACAAAATGCCACAGACTGGGTAATTTATAAAGAACAGAGGTTTATTTTCTCCCAGTTCTGGAGGCTGAGGAGTCTGAGATCAAGGTGCCGGCAAATTGGTTGTCTGGTAGGGGCTGCTTTCCACTTCCAAGGAGGTGCCTTGTTGCTGCATCCTCTGCAGGGAAGGAATGCTGGGTCCTCACACGGCAGAAGACAGGAGGGCAGGAAAGCTGGACCCTGCATGAAATCTTTTTTGTAAGGAGTCTTAATCCTGTTCATGAAGGAGGAGCCCTCTAATCACCTTATAAGGGCCCCACCTTTCAATCCTATTACATTAACCATAGAGTTTCAACACTTGAATTTTGGAGGAGACACATTCAAATCATAGCAGATGGAGAGACTGGAGGAGAAACAAGTTTATAGCTACTTAGGGCGAGAGATGGTGTGTCAGAAGCAGAGGACATGGGGAGTTCAGAATCTAGGCAAGAGACCTCAGTCAAGTGGGCTGTGGAAATGAGGGAATGGAATGTTTCAAACATATTGTCTTAGAGGTGAAAGGGTATGGACAGTGCTTTCATCTGGAAGATGAGAAAGCTGAAACCCTCGAGAGAGGAATCCACCTTTGACACTCAGCACCCAGAGCTGCTTCAAGCCTTTGCATTCAAAAAACACAGACTTCCACACTGCCTGGAGAGCTCACCTTAAATGACTTACACTAAAGCCTGAAGAAATAAAAAAAAAAAATCCCAAACTATCAGTGTGGGAAATTGCACTTGCTCTTGGAAAGAGGCCCTGGACAGAGCGTCCCGTCTGGGGGAACATATGGAACAAGGCGTTCTCTCTGAAGAGGAAAGAATGTGCTGCAAAGCTGCCAAGGGACCAGACGGCATTCTTGAAAATCCTAGGCTTCATCTGGGTTTCCATCCCTGTGACAAAACGGGGGATCGTTCGAGGGGTACCCAAGTGAAACCACAAAATGTAAAAGAATATTACCTTCAGCATACTGGGGCTTAGCCTGAGGACATGAACAATTGAGTCCTCTCTGGGAACTGGAGATCCTAACAAATTCCACAGCTTGAACTGTAGACCCAAACATCTAATTCTGATAAGCACATTTAGGTGAGATCAACACTTCCCACCAAGAGCATCTAAAAATACTGTATTATGATAAAAGGCATTTGATAGTTATCAAAGCAGCTAGAACTTGGGTGGGGGCAAGGTTCTGGAGAGAAGGAAAACCTACTGAGGTAGCCCAGCAGACTTGGGAATCTGAGCAAAAAGCATCTGCTAAGAGTCAGAGAACTTAACTGGAATGTTTGTCAGTCTTATAGGGCTGTGAAGCCCAAAGAGAAAAGCAAATATGGAGTTCAGAATTATCTGGACATGCGGCACCCAAGTGGTCAAGATTCCAGAAAGAAGTAAAAGAAGGGAGCTGGTTTTCTCCTTGAATTATTGATTAACTTGTAAGTGCAGGAAAGGATGAGAGGTAGAAACATATGGCAGAAAGTCACTGCTGGGAGACTGTGAATCTAACCAAGGTAAACAAGAAGTAAGGACTGAAGTTTAGGATTCATCGGAGCGGAGAGCTCTATAAACATGGCAGGCATTCGGTTAGGACAGTGCATGACCACATCCTGTGAGGGGAGCTGAAATGGAAATAGAAATGTTCCTACAACAATAGAACATTCTTAGAATCATCTTGATTTTTTATTGCATTAAGCTGATCTGCTCCTTCTTGGACTTCCTTCTAGAAGCTAAAGAAATACTTTTATGCAAATCCTTTACAGTTTTTTCAAATATATGTTGTATGGCATATATTTGAAATTCATCCAGAAGTCACCCAGCACAAAAGATGAGGCTGATAGAAAAATAGACAAGAGAAATAGAACTAGAAATGATTTAGGTATTGGATAATAAGTCAAATATGGGCTGAAAAATAACTCTGATTAAGATGTTCAAGAAATAAATGACAAGATAAAGAATTTATCAAATTAACTGCAATATAGAGAAATTACCTTAAGGAAAACTCTAGAATGGAAAAAAATGAAATTAACAATATAATAATCAAACCACATATCAGTCATATAGGAAGAGAATACTAATGAACTAGAGATGGATGCCAGCAGAAAGCATCCAGACAAAAGCTCAGAAAAAAAAAGATGGGTAGAAAAAAAATCTATAAAAGTGGTATATGAGACATAAGGTTTTGATCTAACATACATCTATCTGGGCTGTCAGAATTGGATGAGGGACAGAGAAGGACAGAGGCAATATTTCATGAAATGAGTAAGAATTTCCCCAAACTGATGAAAGACATAAACCCACAGATTCAAAAAGCACTACAAACTCAAGTAAGATAAATACAAATACAAATACAAGATAAAAACCACACCAGGCCACATTATGTAAAACCATTGAAAACAAAGATATAAAATCTTAAAACCAGACAGAGGAAAAAAAATCTGCATTTTCTTCAGAGAAACAATAATAAATATGATAGCTGATTCTCAGGAAAAGATGGAAACCAGAATGCACAAGCACTGAAAAAAAGTAGCTTTCAACCTAAAATTTTATATATATACCCAAGATATAATTCAAAAGTGAAGGTAAAATAAGAACATATCCAGAAAAATAAAACCTGAGATAATTTGTAGTGGACCTATACCAACAGAAATGCTTAAAAAGACTTCTTTAGGCTCAGGAAAAATTATTCTAGATGAAGCATGCACATACAGGAAGAAATGAAGAGGGATGGAAAAATTTGAATATATATGTGTGTGAAAATGTGTATCTGTTGACTTACAGAAAGATAATATTGTCTTATGTGATTTAAATTATATGTAGAGTTAATATATATGACAATGATATAACAAAAGGATAGACAGACAGTAAATATTGTTAAAATACACTAAGGTTCTAATATCAGGAAAGGAATGAAAATAGCAACTCATATTTGACTATAGTTAAGGGTGCATGCTCTAATTTCCAGAACAATTATTGAAAGAGTAGTAAAAGTATGCATAATTATTATATCAAAAGAGGGAGACATGGCATAACAAAAATACCCCAATAGAAATCAGGAAAAAAGAGAAAAGGTGACATAGAATAAATGTAACAAATATTAAGATGGTGGAGTTAAACCTAAATATATCATTAATTATATTAAATGTAAATAGCTTAATTAGTGTAATTAAAAGGCAGAGATTGTTAGAATTGGGTAGATGGGTAGATAAATAGATAGATATAGATATTCTACTTACAAAAATATTCCTTGGATGTGAGGATAAATTGATGTTGAAAGTACAAGCATGGAAAGTATATGCCTTGTGAACACTCTCCAAAATGAAGCAGATATAGCTATGCCACTATACATGTGGACTCAAGGGAGATTGTAGCTGGACACATGGAGGGCATCAGCCCTGGCAGAATCTAGGAGTTACTCATTAATTCAACACAGGGTTGCTGCATGTCTACTGTGTGTCAAGGAAAAAATGCAGCTTTCAGGGAAATGAACTGGGAGAGATACTTAAAAATAGGGGAGGAGTTGTGACTACCCATCTCAGCCACATGTTAGGCAGATTCAACTTCTTTTCATTGCAAAAGTTCTTCTTTTTAACTTTTTGAGAAAAGTTCTTTTTATAAAAAACATTAAACTAAGAAAGATTTAGATTAATGAGCTAGGAAAAATGGGTGAATTAAAAACCTTTTAAATGTCTTTGCTTGTACTTGTATTTTTAATGAGACGATATTAAAAGGGAGAAGGAGTATTTGCCCTGTTTCGGGACACTTGCTCTACATTAATATGAATAAAGCATAGACCAGCTCACTTAAACATTTCTCTACTGCCACTGAATTGCTATTGCTTTCTGGACAGGGCACTTCTCCTCGCTAGCATAATTTAGGTGAAATCAGAGGATAGGACCACAAGTTCCCAGAAGATTCTGGGGTTCTATTATTTTAAGATATTGGAAGTCTATCTCAGAAACCCAACATGAGCTCCTTGAGAGTGGTTGGCCCTCTCTGGGTTATTCTCTGTAAGTTGTAAACTTTAAGAATAATAATTCCTATAATGATAATACAAATTTTATTATTATTTTATATTGGCTAACATGTATAAAGTGTATACCTGCAGTTATCCTCACGACAACTTTATATAATACTTGTCCCATTTTATAGCTGAAGAAACTGAATCTTTGACTGAGCAACTCACCAAGGTGACCCAGCTTGTAAATGTTGAGTGGATTCATGAAGGTCTCCATGGAAGATCCATCTTTAAGGTTGTTATGAACTGAATTTTCGTGACCCCTGAAAATTTGTATGTTGAAGCTCTAACCTTCCATGTGATGGCATTTGAAGGTGGGTCCTTTGTAAGGTAATTAGGGTTAGGTCAGACATGAAAGTGGGACCCCTCTGATGGGATTAGTGTCCTTAAAAGAAGGGGCAAAGTCACCAGCACTTTCTCACTCTGCCATGTAAGGACACAGAGAGAAGGTAGCCATTGGCAAAGCAGGAAGAGAGCCCTCACCAGGAACAAAATCTGCAGCATTTCGACCTTGAACTTCCCAGCCTTCAGAGCTGTGAGAAATAAATGTCTGCTGTTTAAGCCACCCAGCTTATAATATTTTGTTATAGCAGCCTGAGCAGACTAAGACAACGGTCCTCTTCTTTCTTCATTTATGCCCATTTCTTCCTCAAAGACCACTCGTAAATTAGGAACACCTCCTTTTCCCCACCTCCACCATCCTGCACACAAGCAGGGCTGTGTCTCAGGGGGCTGAGCCTCTGCCTCCATGTGAGATTACAGCTTATTCTCCAGTTAATTATGCAGCAGCATCTTTGGCTAATAAAGTCTAAACAAAGAGCATTTAATCCAATTCGTCGTTTCATCTCCATTGTGAGCAGCCTGTCAAACACAATCAGATTCCGCCTGCAAAGCAGAGAGGAGGCAGGCATCGGCCACACCTGCTTAGCGGGGTTGCAGGCGAGAAGCTCACCATCAGAGAACAGTTGGCTGTGCAGATGGCGGAGACTGGAAGACTTGGGGGGAAAACCGCTCTCTGACTGGAGCTCAGTGCAGGGAAGGAGCCATTTGGGGGCTGCAGGCAGAGAAACATGTCCTCATGCCTCTTGGCCCAACTTGTGGGGGAGAACTCAGAGAGAAGAGGCACACAGATTTCCAAAGAGCCTCCTAGGTGATAGACACTTAACATCCTAGATCTCTAATTATCAAACAATCATCAGGGCAGAGATTTTGCTTTCCTATTTTCCAGATGAGAAACATGAAGACTCAACAGGTCACACGGCTAGTAAGCAGAGTCATGGGGATTTGAATCTGTGTCTTCCAGAGTCTCTTCTCTGTTCCAGACTTACTGAAGATCCTCAAAGAATATCTACTGGGTGAGTATTTGATGCCCACCTCTGGATGAAATTCTAGATAGAGATGCCAGAAATGTGGATAGCACCATCCTTACTTTAAAGATATGCCCGACACACATGGAGAGAGTAAGATTAATACACAGGAGCAAATCTGTAAACAGTGATGTGTTGAACTGTCTGGGTAGGTTAGAAGGAGACAGATAATCGTAGTCTGGTATAGCTGGAGTGGCGTGGCAGCTCATGACATTTCAGAATTGCAAGGGGCCATCATAACTCTTTGTGAACATACTCTTGGGGCCTCTTGAAGGTGAAGACCATGTCTGATTCATCCATCTGCCCAACTATTTCCTGCCTGTCAGGTATAGTTGTTGAATGCGTAAATAAAAATTAGTCTTAAAGAATAAAGAAACTTGGTCATCATCTACTATATATTTTAGATGAGGGGTGTCATGGAGTCCTTTCAGAAATTTATAAGTGCTATGAAAAAAATGCATATGCAATTTCTATTGGTCCAGGTCTGCATAGAAGCTGGTTCATTATTGTAACATTCAACATGAGGGTAATTCAGGAAATTGTGACACATCTGTTCAATTAAAAGGTACACAGTTTTCAAAAATAATGTTGATCATAACATTAAGGAAACACACTTAGTTACAAAGTAGAAGGAAATAAAACCACAATGCAAAAATTTTACATGCCTTACGATCTTTACTAGGCATAAAATTCTGGTTACGAGATTTGGCTCTCGGAAAACTGTCAAGATCTGTACCTGGGTCTTCTACTCATCAACAGTGTGGCCTTAGGTAAGCTAGTTGATCCCTCGGTGCCTGTTTCTTCATTTCCAAGGATGGTACTTTCGGCATAGGGTAATTGTGAGAATTAAGTGAGAAGATAATATAGGTAAAGAGCACTTAGCACATCGCCTGACATTGAGAAACATCTTTCTAAACACAATTTGTTATTAATGTATTTTGTTTGCTTCAAAAAATGCTCTGTAATTTAGTCTCCTCATTTCCTCATCTCCTCACATCACCTATCCTCACACTCAGACACCAACATGCCCATGCTAAATTCTCTATAGAATTCACCTCTGAGAAGGGAAACAGGATTGCTTATGGAAAGTGGTGGAGTGGTACCCTTCAAATATTTTTCCAACAAGAATATATATATATATGTGTAGACACACACACACACACACACACACACACACACACACACACATTACCACAGATCAAAATAAGGGACTGCACTGCAAATGTGTATTATTATTGCAGACGTGAGACACTCTTTCCTCTCCACATGCTATGCATAGGATGGAATATTTTCTGCATTCTGAATGTGTAGCCTTTTAAGGACAGAGTGTCTAAGTTGAGCCCCACTGTTTACCTTCTCTAAGAAAAGAGAAGAAACGTGTGAAGATCCATTGAATATTGCAGAAGCCTCACTGGAAGACAGACGCCTGATGGACTAGCCCCTGCTTTGCATGCTTTGATCTGTGCCACCAATGGTATCCTGATGGCCCCATCTCATCCCACAGGGTTAAATCATCCAAATGGAAGGACCAGGTTGCCGCCTCGTTAAGCAATGGGACTGAAAACAGAAGCTATTAAATTTCTCCTTCAAATGGGAAGTTTTCAATTCCAGAAGTGTGGTTCACCATTCGAAAAATAATATTTAAGCACGAACTATTTCTGTCTCCTTCCCTCTATAGAGACGAGACCAGGGGCAATTAGCAAGCCCTGGCAAGCTGCCATTCAAAAGAGAATGAGAACAAGGCTGATACTCTAGGAACCCAGTAGAAGATTTCTGGAGGAGTTTGTGTTAGAGGATTCACTTGAACCAAGTTTCAAAGAAATTCACAAAGTTTAAATAATCCGAACGACACAACTCCTACGAGGGTCCTTGTGACCGATGAAGTCAAGATAAAATCAGCAGAGAGGAGAGTATGTTTCCTGATGAACAGGGAGAAACATCAGGAGAAAAAGGAGAGAAAGGGCATCTCTGCCTCAAAACATAGCCACCCTGCTGTCTCAGGCAATGAGGAGTAGGGAGTTGGGTGTCAAAGTCAAAACAGAATCTCACCAATGATTTGATATTTTCAGTAGAACATTCCCAAAGTGCACTGTCAAGGTGGGGGGAATAATGACCTACCGTTCGTCAGTAATAGGAAAGAAAATATGTCTCATGCTCTTGTCTTTATTTATTAAATACACAACTTACAGGGTGTCTTCTTTCTGCCATCTCTATTCTAGGCATTATCTTTTTCTAGCAGTGAGGAAGATGGGGAAAGAGCTGTCTTTTTCAGAAGAAAATGCAGATGATTAGGAAGCAAAAATACATAAATAATAAAAATCTAGTTAGTACAAAGTTTTATGAAAGGCAAAAATGGAGCAAAATAATAGGCAGTGCCTGAGTTGATCAGAGAGGGCTTACTGAGGCAGTAAAATATGGGCAGAGGTCGAACAGTGACAGGGAGCCACGTATGTGGCTGTCTGAAGTTCGGACGTCAGGTAGTGGGGCCAGCGAGGGCAAAGGCCAGAGGAGGGCGTGGCCTGTCGAAGAGCAGGGAGAAGCCCCGAGTGACTGAAATGTTTTAGAAGAACAGTCGTAGGTATTTCATTCAACCAGTCTTTGGTAGGTAGGCCACAGGCGGGGAGACCTGACTTTTTCCACTAAAGAAGAGCTCATGCTATCGTGGTCATTATCCACAGGTTCAAAATGTGTGATTTCTCCATTTATAGGCAACGTCAAAGGTGCATGCTGTGTCCTCATCTGTGCTTTCCTGAAGCTGATTTGCAAGAACGAGCGCCCAGCTAAGCGAGAGGGCTCGGCCTCCCGCCGGGACGTCCTGCCGGGGGGCTCACACCCTGGCACCCTGCACGCGGAACTCACAGACAGTGACCACAGCTTGCTACTCTGTGAAAGAAACGGTCCCCACTGGAGACTCCGCTGCTAGTCCAGGGGATGAAAACGATGAGAAACGGCAAGGATTTAAGAAAGTGGTGATTCTCAGGCAGAAACGAGTTTTGTGGGGGAATTTAGTTTTATTTTTACAGACTCCTTTTTCTGCAGGAGTCATTGGCTTTTCTGCAGTGACATTGCATGGCATTCGTGAGGAATACTGTATGTGGTGCTGGTGGCATTTGGAAATGTGAGGATTTGGGAAGGTCCTGCCCCTTTCTGCCCCGTAGACACAGACGGCTCCCTGCAGTCAACACGCTATAGTGTAGAAAGCACAGACCTTGGAGTTGAACGGACTTAGGTTTGAGTCCCAGTACTAATTTTTTTCGTTTTTGCTTTTTAACCATGTGATCCTGTGCAAATCATTTAACTTCTCTTATCCTCATTTTACACAACTGTGAAATGGGTATAAAACCATGAGCTTATAGAGATTTTGAAGTTGAATGGCAGACAAGTACTTAGCGTGGGTAGTTATCATCATCATCATCATCACCTTTGCCTTCATCATCACTGTCCGCGGCAGGCAATGCAGCATAGCGTGTAGAGTGCAGCCTTGGGAACTTGCTTACTTCGGTTTGAATCCCATCTCTTTGTAGATGTGTGACGTTACGCAGTTTTTTATATTCTGTGCCTCAGCTTCCCTAATGGTGTTTGAGGACTAAAAATAGCCCCTACCTCATAGGATTGCTGTGAGCACTAACTGCACACATACGTGGAACGTAGAACAAGGATTAGACATTGCAGTTCATTGTTTTCACATGGGAAGAAGGTGGATCTATTTGTGATATTTAAAGGTGGACCTCATATGTTTTAATTACCAAACCCCGCTCCTGAGACTTGAAGCCAGATGCATGTGGATAATAATCTGTTAATGTCTTGCTTCTCACCGTCAAAGACAAATGTGATGCCCTAAATCCCCGGCTACCCCCTGCCCGATGCCATTCTGCCCTTCCTGTGCAGGCTCCCGAGACAGATCCCAGAGGAGACACTGAATCTGCAGCCCAGCTGGTATCTGAAGGCGGGAAGGCAACAGGATTCCAGCTGCAGCCTCCAGCCTCACCCTCCTGGTGACACACTCCTCCTGGTGCACCCTCTAAAATCTCAATAATTCACTGCCGTCACCATGCTCAGACAGGTTGCTTGGAAAAGTGAATTCTGAGCTAAGGGTTTTGGCAGGTCTTAAAATATTTCCTTCTGTGCAGCTGCAATCACATCTCCATCACGGGCACCTGGGAGTGCAGCAAGGCATGAACGGGAGAGGAATGAGGAACAAACGCAGCCCTTGGTTTATAACGTCCCCTTGTCACAGAGAGATCCAGGCACAACCGATCTGGCTTGTAGTGTGAAATCGGGGACAATTGCAGTGATGCCTTTTTGGTTATATCTGTTTTAATTTTCCCAGATAAAGAAAGCGTGAGTCTACTCCCAGAGGTAGCTACCAATTGCTTTTGCAATTCCAATGACCGGAGCTTAGAAAATGCATGCATCCGTCTGCACACTCCACTGGCTCCTACAAGGTTTGTTACCTCCTGCTATTTTTTTTTCCCTTCCAGAAACTGCTGGAAGGGGAGGGGGAAGCATGGACGACACAGACAAGCACTTTACAAGAGCTCAGGCTGAATTCCCTGTGACAGAGATGCGTGTGGTGGTTGCAGGGCAAATCATCACAAAGACCACATTAAATATTAAGGTCCAGGAAGGAAAGATATATAAGCACAGTGCTGCTATTTTATACCTCATTCTGAGCAAAATGCTTGACACGTTGTATATGTTAATAAATTATTGGGAAAAAAGGTGAAAAAGAGGAAAAGCAACAGAAAATAAGAAAGATTAAATCAATCAAATGATCCCTCAATAATATAGCATCAGAGATAGGATTCAATCTGTGCATTCTGAATCCAGGTGATGGCTGCCGTGTCTCTCTCTCTCCCTCTCTCTCCCTCTCTCTCCCTCTCTCTCCCTCTCTCTCTCTCTCTCTCTCTCTCTCTCTCTCTCTCTCTCTCTCTCTCTCACACACACACACACACACACACACACTCACACTCACATGCTTTGCTTGGCTGGGCTTATGCATGCAACATCTGATAAGTCTTAATTATTTATTGATCCCCCAAGTCCCAGTAAGGAAATAATATTAGCTTGAGTGTATTGAGACTCAACGTATACTAGATATCATGCTAAAGACTTTACATTAATTACTATTTTCTTCATCTTTTTATAGGTGAAGAATTTGAAAGATAGACTTTTTTTCCAGCCCAAAGTCACTCAAATCTTACATGGAGGAGCCAAATTTTGAAATTATGCTGCCTGACTACAGTCCCCACTCTTACCCCATCCACTTACAAGCAAAGGATGAGATGACGTAAGATGGACGTGTGAGGCGGGGCCGCCGCAGCCGCGATAGCACAAGGAGGTGGGTAGCACAGCAGGAGTTAGTGCAGGAGTTGGTTCTGAGCCGTAACTTGCAGGCCACACTTAGCAACAACAGGTGCAGGAGTGGCAGTAGGGGGTGGTATGAGGCTATTTTGGGGGCTCATACAACTGAAAATGTTTTATATGAGACTGGACTTGGGATTTAAGCGTAACTTATCGCAGGTGCTTAAATGATGTCACCGTTCTCTCTCACTCCTCTCTCTTGTTCTGTTTCTGCTTCTCTCTGTCTGCTTTTCTCTTTGCTGGTTGATTTCTCAACCAGACACACTCCAAGGGAGTGAAAAGTTCCAGACTTATGAAGACCTTATGGTCTTTGAGGAAGAGAATTCTTCTCTTTCTTGGTGGTTCTTACCAATCCTTAATAGGCCCTTCTTGGGTCACGTCCACCCTCCTGTCTGGGAGGATGGTATTCACCTCTCAGTCAGCTGCAGCCACGTGGCCGTCTTACTGCTTAAGAGCACAGAGGGGACAGGGTGGAGGATTTTGCCAAAGGAAAAGAGAGATTCTGTAACCAGAAGAAAGAGCAGAGGTACTGGTCAGGACATTGCTAACTCACACGCAAGCCATGCCATATCTGCAAAGGCTCAGTCAAACCCTGAAGTTCTGCCCAAATGGCTTGTGAAGGACCATGGGTCTGTCCCACTCAGTGTGACAGCAGCGATTGTTGCAGCAAAGTCTGCATTGCCTGCCAAATGCTTCTCCTAGAATCCTCTCAGTATGGGAAGATTTAATCATTTACCATGTAAAAAAGTACGCTTCCCAACATCCGAAATCCTAGAGGTGGAAACACAAGCATCGTCAACTTGGCAGAAACTTGGGTAAGGCAGAGCATTGTTCTGGGATAACTACAGCATCGTACAGGTGATTTTTATTGACAATCTCCTTGAGCAGGATGGATGTCTTCATAAACCCGAGAAGGAAAGAGAGCAGCAAAAATGACGACAGAAAGAAGCTGAGGAGAAAGTGTGACAAATATTGAACTGGGTAGGAAATTGTTTTAAACAATCAGCGCTCTGCAGAGGATATTGAACTACCTCTGCCCGCAGATGAACGGACTAGTGCAATTGCACATCCTGAGTTCCAAAGGCTGGACTGTGAGCAGGATGTACTTTCACCACCGTTTGAAGAGTGATGGGCCTCTTTGGACAGGGAGGATGTCATTAGGATCCCAAACTGAATTTTCTTCGTGCTGCTGTGATACAAAACTCTGTGCTCAGTCCCCTTTCAGCCACTACACGGTGAGAACCAGCATTTCCTGTTATTTGTGTTCTTATTTCTTTGTCCTTCCTTTTATTTTCATTTTTCATCTGAGCATGTACCGATGAAGGTCTTTAGCTGACATTTGTAAATCCTCATCCTAGAATCTGCGCATTGGCATTTTGTTTTAGATCACTTCTGTGGACTATCAAAAAAATATACTTGTACCCCATGAATTTATTTAAAAAAAAGACCATGATAAATCAGCAGGAAAGCTAGAACCTTCTGAAGGGCTTAACAGTTGAAGACATGGTTCCTTGATTGTTGATAGCCAGGACACTGTGTTCTTGCTCACTGAGACTGGTTACTTTAACAATGGTGATGAGAAGACATTGAGCCAACTTTATTGTTTGGGTATACTAGGTGCTCCTAGTGATGGAGACTAGAAGTCTGGGGGAACACACTCCCACATAAGCAGACTGTTTTGCCTGAACTATTACGAGGTATATTGGAGAGACCACTGGACTTAAATTGAAGAGATCCGGGTGAACTAAAATAATATAATTACAACAACAATGACAGTATCAACACAGATGGTACAGTGTATATGCACCATGTTATTCAACTTAGACACGTTGTCTGAATTGATTGTGATCTCAACCAGTGAGGTTGATGTGATGCCACTGCCATTATACATGGAGACACGGAGGCTGAGGACAGATGAGCCACATGCCTCAGCCTACAGAGCTAATTTAAATCCAGCTGTCCCTGTCTCAGAGCCTGGATGTATCAACATTTTTCTATATTTTCTACATATATATTTCTATATTTTTCAACATTTTTCTATATTAATCCAGGTTCTGTTACTATCTTACTTTGTGATAGTAAAAGGTACTATCTTTTACTAGTACCTTTTAAGTGGGAAGGTCACTTCCCTTCTAAGTTTACTCATCTGTAAAATGAGATCAATCTGTGGAAACCAATTTTTTGGGGGTGTGCAAACTTTTTTTTAATGCCAAAACATTTTTTCAAGCATTCAAATAATTTTTTAAAATGGTTATTGGAAAAATAAAGGAAATACAACTTCTATGTGTTCAACAGTTTTATTATTTATAAATGAAACATTTTACAGAGGTTAAAAGCACAGCCTTCAGAGTTATACCATCTGGGTGCAAATCTTATGTCTGCCACTTGCTAGCTGTGTGAATCTGGACAAACTCCATCCCTAGGTTTCCGCATCCTCTTCTACAAAGTAGGATAATAATAGTGCCCGCCCTCATGAGGTAAAAGCAAACAGCAAGTGAGTTTCCATTTGGAATGAACTTTAAAAAGTCACTGGAAAAGAGTAAATGCTGTGTAAGTTTTAGCTATTATTATTGATCTATATTTCATTAATCATAGTGGTAGTGACTATATGTCTATATTATCACAGATCTAATTTTTCAGACAAGACTTGGTATATATTCAGAAACTCTGGGAAGAACACAGTGTTCTGAAGCAAAAGCCAAAATTATTTCTGAGCTTTCTTCTGATTTGAGTGCTATATGAAAAGAAAAAAAAAAATCTTCTGCTCCTAATCTTCTGACATCATATAGCAACTTCTCAAGACTTCTCTGATGGAAAACAATTAGTTTGGGGTGAATGTTATATTTCTTCCACTGGCCTGTAAGCTCTTTGAGGCAGGAATTCACAGGTGATCCATCTTTGTAACCACCAACCCCACACTCTCATGCCTATTCCAGCACAAGAAAACCCGTGGTAAACGCTCATCCAATGTGTGAGGAAGAAAGAGAGGAGAACAGGGAAGAAGAAGGGAGTCTCACATTCCTACAATACCTGCTCTAAGGGGTTACCTGGGAAACTTCCAGATGGAGAAAGTCCAGAAAACAGTCAGATATTCAGACCAGAAAGTGAGAGAAATGGTCAAGACTGAGATCACCTGTATACAGGATTTGTTGGAATTTGACAACAGGGACCAGAGGAGCCTCGCCTACAGCTCAACCCAGGTGCGTCAGCCTGCGGCAATGTTTGAAGGCTGTTTCCGGGTACTTCCTCCCTTTCTTACTTCCCATTAAGCCTCTGCTTTGGGCCTCCCTGGCATGCCCACTATGTCCTTCCCTACCGAGGTATTCCTTCCCTGCCCCCTCAGACCCGCTTTCTCACTCTCTGGCCCTTCGCGTCTGACACCGTGACCCAGAAAATCCTACTCAACCCTGAGTTGGAATACGGGCCACTGCCTGCCTCTGTGCCAAACCGCGTGTGACCGCGGCAAGCGTTGGTTTAGCGTGGCAGTTGGGAGTGGAGTCCCTGAACCACACTGTTAGGGTTTAACACCTCGCTCCCTTGCTTACTAGGCGTGTGACCTTGGGCGAATAATTTAACTTTTCTGCGCATCACTTTACTCCTCCAGAAAATGGAGATAATGGTAATAATACCACCCATCTCACGGGGTTGTTGTAAGGAGGAAATAAACACAGAAGTGTGCCAGGCACACAGTAATAATTACATGATTCAGTCAGTTAGTTTGTGCTGGTCATGAGATGCTACAGGTGATCAAACACATTTTTTCTTTCTTTTCCTGGCTACATCTTACTTATCCTTCAGTCTCAGCTGAAATGACACTGTCTCTCAGAAATATCCCTTTACTTTCACTGTCCAGCTCAGCTTTTCATTCCCTGTGCCTATTTAATGCTGGGATTGGATACGTCTGTAGACAGTATGGTTTTACTCTGCGTTATAAAGTTGGCAGTAGCCCTGTGAAGCTGGGGGCAGGACAGCATGGTGGGGAGAAATCACCGGAGGCAGAGAAAGTCCCCGTGGGCTGAATAACAGAGAGAGCTCATCAATGACCCCCAAAGCCAGAGGCTGGTCTGTTACGTACAGAGTTATTGAAGGGAAATTGCTGGTTCTACTCTGAAAATGTTTAAGCCAGTGGTAAACTTAATCTAACTGCTGCTATGAGAAAACCTACATGAGCTCAACTTGATTGCACTGACTGAGCCTCAATTCTAGCAACCCGACAGTGGAGGAGACATGCATTTTACAAGGACAAACATTATCCTCTTAAATTTCTACTGTTTTTTTTTATACACAATGTATATAGACCTGTATCTCACACATACGTGCAAGATTATGTGATTCATCATCAAGAGTAAAAACAGCCAACATAAGCAGATCTGCTGGTGCTACAGACATAAGAATTACCAGGAAAATGTTAAAAGTAACTGTAATAAATATGCTACAGCATCTAGTGGAAACGGTGGACAACACACATGAACAGGTGGGAAATTTTAGCAGAGAAATGGACAGTATAAAAAAAAGAAAATAGATCCGAAAATGTAATATCAGAAAAGAAAAATAATCATTCTATGGGCACAGCAGAAGGATCTGTGAATTTGAGGACAAGTCAATAAAAACTGTCCACACTGAAGCACAGCGAGAAATAAAGGATGAAAAGAAAATGAAGGAGGGAAGATATTGAATCCAGGATCTGTGTGTGGGATAATATCAAATCTTCCAACGTACCTGTAATTGGAGTCCTAAAAGAAGAGGAGAAAGAGAATGGGGTAGAAAAAACATTTGAAGAGAAAATAGCAACATTTTTAAAAATTGATGAAAGGATAATAGCTTATAGTTAGAAGAACACCATCAAACCGTAAAAAATATACATGTTAAGAAAACCAAACTTGGGCACATCAGAGTCAAACTACTAAAAAAACCTATATTCATATTCCTTATGAAATTGTACATACTGATTTTTTATTTAAAAAAATAAAAATAAACAAAGTACCCCACATATAATAGGTACTGAATATATACTCGATGGTTGATTAACTGAATAAATGACTAAGTTAATCATGTTATTTATATGCTTAAAATTCTTCAATGACTCTACATTTCCTACATACTAATGTACACTTTCTTAACTCCAAATAAAATTATTTTCATACTCTGAACGTCATCTAAGCGCTCAGCTTTACTTGCATCAATGATTTCAAAATGCCAGTTTTAAAACTGTAGGAGGTGATAAAAGATAAATTTGTCAGAGAATTAACAAGCCAATGGATGCATACATGAATTGACTAAGTGAGGAGTGGTTTGTTCATGCCATGCTTTAAGTGCTCTCGGGTTCTTCCTCTCACCCATCGTCATCCCCATAAAGACATTCAACCTTTACTCCTCCGCAGCAGGAAGGGATCTGATAACGTTGGAAGAATAACATTTCCAGTGGGATGAAATAAATAGTTAAATACTTGTCCTATTCCATGAAGTGTGCCTTCTTGGATTTTGAATTTGTCTCTCATTTACTTTCTACAGATCTTCCCTGCTATCTTACAGTCACCACGTAAGGGGCGTGGAGAGAACTTTCCTTCCTAAGACGGCTTCCTAAGATGGCTTCCTAAGAAGATCAAGAGGAAATGACACAGGTGCCAGTAGAAGAAAGCAGGGGGGCCTGCCGAGGGCTGTCTGAGTCTAGGTAAGAGAAGTGTCTTCCCTGGCAACCCTTTCTTTGCTTTTTCTGACTCCATTAAACACCCTATTAAATAGCCTCATTGAATTACCCTTCTTGGCACTTATGATGTTATAATTTCATATGCATATGGATATTTGGTTTCCATGTATCCCTTGCTCAACTTTGAGTTTCATGGGAGCTGGCATTGTGAATGTTTCTTCCCACCACTGTCTTGCAGGACACCTGGATCATAGTAGGAGCTGAGTGTTTGTTGCATGAGTGAGTGAATGCATGCAAGCCTTTCCTATTGATCAGTTTTCTGGGTCATCTCGCTGGGAGAAAATAAGTTACTGATATGGGGCCAAAAGCTCTCCTTAGAGTGATTTTGCCCTCTCTTCACCTCTCTTAGGAACCTATGGTGGTCACAGACAGTTTTATGTAAAAATAAGTCAAACAAAGTGAATTAGTTTTAACGCTAAATGTATTCAATTTAAGGGGCTAATATTAATCTGATAGCATCTCCTTTATTCTTCCGGCGTTAAAAAGTCCTTTTTTTTTTTCATGAAATGATAATATTAAATACTTGCTTTAGAAGATGTACTTAATTAGCAAAGTGAGCATTTGGCTTCTCTTTGAGGGCATGCTGAACTTATTCCTCCAATGAGGCAGCCTTTTCTTCTCTCACCACTCCTTACCACTCAGCCAACTCAATTTATTATTCAGGGCTTGGATTAAAAACTGCTCACTCCTAAAAAAAATTTCCTGACTCTCAAGACTTTGTTCGATCTCTGCGTAATAGACACCCCTTGTGACTGTTACTTTTCGTCATAACACTCATGGTATGTGTTTTTACTAAGTTAGGGCGAGTCTCTTCCATCCCAGTAGATTGTAAGCTCTATGGGCACAAGGACAGTGCTATCTTTTCTGCCAATGAATCAGTCCTCACAGCCTAATACTATGCCTGGCATATAGCAGTCACTCAGTAAAAATACGGGCTAAATAAATGAATATGTGCTACAGCAATTTAGCACAAAGGGTTAGTTTCTTTCTTTGCCTCAGTTACCCTAGATTCTATACAACACACCTTCCCATAATCCCAAGCCCTGTCACTCTTGGGAATGAGAATACACAGATGAGTTGATGACCAGGCAAACTCACGGCTCATTCCTGCCCATACCTTCTGTCTTGCAGCACCGGTATGTTATGAAGGGAAAAGGGAAAGTTGACGTTTTATGTGCACTTATTTCAAGGTATCTCAGTCATTTCTCATTAAGGGTCTTACGACTTGCTATTTTGTTAACCTCATTTTATTCGTGAAGAAATTGGGGTTTAAAGAGGTTAAATCACATACGTTTACATAGCTATATATGGAAGGGCCAGTATCAGAGCTCAGCTAGCCCTGGTTGCAAAGCCCACACTATTCTCCAATATGTTGTATGTGGTTTCATTTTATGCATAAGAAGTGGGCAGGCCAACCAGCCTTTCCTGGGTGCCACTGCCCCTCTGGAAACAGGCACACGGGGCGCCTCACGGCTGGAGCAGGTGCACATTGGCACCGGTTCCCACGCAATCAGTAGGAAATCATTACTACATTGCTAGGGAAATGAAACAATGCAAGTTATACAAGATCCACCGTGACACTGAGAAATGAGGACCTGCCACAAGAGCAGCGCGGCCAGATTTGTATGCCTGCCGCCAACGCGCAAATGGCCCTCTCGCATTTGTCTCAGGAAACAGGAAGCTTTACTCGTGGTGCATATTGAACATGCAGATGCCGAAGAGCAGCCCTGTGGCGCACGCCGGGAGCCCCCTGTCGCGGGCTGGGTGGAGGCAGGGTCCAGGTATCCAACAGCAAACCCAACTCAAATAAATCACAGGATCGTGACTGCTCTGAGTCCGAAGCTAACTGGTGTCCAGGTGACTGCCCCACGAACATCCCTGCTGACTCTGGTCCCTTTGGAAAATTTCTTCAACTTGAAGCTTCCTATTTCCTAAATGATCTATCATTGGACACCCTGGTCAATGTTTCCAAAGTGCAGATGCGCCTCTGAAAAGATTGTAAATAGTGAATATGAAATGTTAAATGACGTTAACTCCCGTTCTTCTAAGTGAAGTATCACAAGAATGGAAAAACAAACACGGCATGTACTTACCGTCAAATTGGTACTGATTGATCAACACTTATGTGCACATATAGTAGTGACAGTCATAGGGTGTCAGGCAGGTGGGAGAGGGTGGGTAAACTCACACTTAACAGGTACGGTGTGCATTGTCTGAGGGATGGGTGGTCCAAAGGCAATTTATGTAACCAAAGCGTCTGTACCCCCATAATATTCTAAAATTAAAAAAAAATACAATAAAAAAGTGAAAGTTAACTCCTTCTGAGTTTTCTTTCATTTTTTCAAACATCAAGGAGGATCATCAGTACCCTCTATCTTTAACATCTAATGCTCTCTAATCTTCCTTTTTAAAAGAGAGGTAGCACCCTCAGACCCGAAACCTTAGGCACACAATCGTATACAGCTGGCATTGCCTAGCAGTGTTCCCTTTTCATCTTTTTTATGTTTACTCTTTGCTCCCATTTATGATGGATGAAACTTATTTTCCATTTATGGTAATGATATGTTACCCTTTTATAATACCTTTGTTTATATTTAATAAGAAAGTTAATTTAAAAGAAAAATGGACAAAAACATAGCACAGATTTTCTGCACATCCAGTGCAGGTGGTAGAAAAATGGCCAAGATTTGAGAAACCCAGCTTCTGATTACATGAGCATAATTCTGAGCTGGCTCCTAACTTTGTCTCCCTGAGGCTCCTTCCCACAGGTCCTAGTAGCTAGCCCACGCCATTCGTGTCTTCTTCCAGTAAACTGAGGTTCTGATATTAAAGAAGATAATTATATTCCCATGAGCTTCTCCTCCCAACAAAAAGAAGCTCACTTGTCTTAAGCACTTTTTTTTTTTTTGGTGATGAGCTTCCGGTGTTCTTCCCACTCCCTTACCGTCCACCGAACAATGCCAGGGTTGCAGCTTTTCTCTTCAAGAATCCTGTGCAGAAATGAATATGCAGTACCAGGTTTTGTGGGACACTGCAGACAAAACCCTTCATCTTTCTTGTTCCGGCCGTTTTCTCATTGAGAGCAGCTCGCTGTGACGTGAAGGGTCTTTTGCTTGGCTTTGTTTGTTGGCAGTCATAACATGCTCCACTGATATTGCCACACTGCTCAGTGTCCCTGAAAATTCCTAGATCCTCCCCACCGCTCTGTGCTTCCCTGTAGAGCTAAGAGCTTCTTGACCATTGCGTTGAACGTAGAGTGGCTCACGCTACCCAAGCTTCAAAGTCAGACTACAAAAATAGTTGGGTCCTGACTCTGGCACTGGCCAGCTTAGGACATGAAATTTTGGCTCTGTGGGGCTCAAATGCTGGCTCATGATTTCCAAAGAGGTACAGTTAGGTGCAGTGACACTAAAGTATTTGTCCTTGGACCCACATAGGATTTACGTGGGGAGCTCTATATAAAAACATCTTTTACTTTATTAAGTAAAAGTGAGGCAGTAAGCAAGGTCATTTCACATACATATGACAACAGAAGCCCACCCCCAAGGGTGGCAAAAAGGCATCAGAAAAGAGTGATGCAGGTTGATTAGACACCCAAAAGCTGTCTACTATAGGAGGATACAAAGAAATATGGACTATGTTACTCTGACATCTTCCTTTTCCTGTGTCTCTCCAGGATAGAATGTGGTTCCAGAGGAAAGTTTAGCTAAGCCTGAATATTTTGTTTCTGTATAGTCATGGCCCAGTGTTAGGAATTTTATTTGTTTTCTGAGATGGTGATTTTTATGTCCTGACTACAGCCAGTCGTACAACTTCCCTGCGCTGAAATCGTCTCTTCACCAAGTCCTGAAATATATTATTTTACCAATCCAAATATGTCAAGGATTTTATTGCATTTGCATTTCAAACCTGATAAAATCATTTTCTGGGTGACATTTTTCCTTGAAGGCAACTTCAAATTGAATATTTTTCCCCTTGTTATCTCTGTCTCCCTTTCCTGGCCAACTTCACTGTTAGATTGCAAATCACTCAGTATCAAGAGAGAAGCGATGATCCACCGTTGCCATCTTTCCCTCCCTGGTGTGCAGAAAGGTTCAGCTTTGCATTTCCAAACTTAGGTCTATCCTTACAGGAAATCTTCTCCAAGCATCTTAAAACATCTTTATCGCCCACATCTCACGAGTTGATAGTTGCTTTTTTTTTGCCAGGTGCTACCGGCGAATGTTTTCTGTCGTGCCCAGAGGAAGGTGAGGCTAAGAGATGCATTCATGTTTTCATTTCAGGGCTACGCCCTTCATCTATGACCCTCATTCTCGATCTGCTCCAAACACTTGTAACAAAGGATGCAGGCTGGGAGTCAGAGACGTCAGGATATGAAACCTTTTTGTGTGCGACAGTGGCTCAACCTTAGTTTCTTCATTTACGAATGGCAAGAGAAAAAACTAAGCCATATGTTAGTTGGGAAGATTAAATTATTAATATGTAATGCCTCGTATAATGCCCAGTAGGAATGTAACACTTAGTGAGTTCTTTTTGATCAGTTTCACATAATTTTACACCAAAACTGTCCTGATGAGGATCTCTCATATGACCCAATTAGACTGGGAAACCCCACAGCTCAGTACGAGAAGCGAAACTTGGAATGGCTGGCTCTAGCGTGAAGACACTTGAAACCAAGTGACATAGAGCACGTTACTTCACCTCTTTAAAGCTTTGTTTCCCCCCTCTGTAAAATGGGGTGAATAATCTGCAACTTGTAGTGTCCGTGTGGGGATATAATCGGATATGGTGCCCCCAATAGCTTTGCAATCTTCAAAACAAGGTTCTTGCCCTTGGTAAAAAGAGGTAATTTGCACAGAATTTCTTCCATGTGCCAGGCACTGTGCCAAGAATTTTATGTGTCATGTCGTGTGGGATCCTTCCTGCGGTCCTATGGAATACGTATCCTTTCTAGTTTGACACACGAAGAAACCAAGGCTCCAAGAAGTCAAACTCTCATCCACCCAAGTGGCACCGCCGACGTTCACTTCCAAATTGTTGTCTTTCCTGTCATTGTCACTGTTTTCACTCTGCCGGAGGTACAGCTCTTTTAAAACCTAAAATTAAAAGGGAAAACAAGAGGGGGAATTATTATGAAAGAAGGGAAAGAAATTTAATGCTTCGAGAACAATTTTCTTGGTGCTTCCTCGAAATACTAATTGAAAACTTGTTTAAACACCCAGGACTGTCATCCAGATGGTGAAACATACAATTAAAATAATTACCCTAAATCTGGCAATCTAGAATTATCACTTATTATTATTAATATAGCACCTATTCAGACAGAATTAACTTTTTTTCTACTTCGAATTCCTTCTGTAATGTTTAACACGGCCCCACGGGCAGGAGGATTACCTGTCTACTGGATAAAGCCTTTCTATCTTTATGTAACACTGCTCATTTGCATTCACATTTGCCTAGTAAGAGTGCTTCCCTAGGCATTATTGATTCACCTCCCACCCTGTGACAGTGGGCAGTCTCATCCCATTTCAGAAATGGGCACCTTAATGCCCCATTGAGCTATGCCACCTAGCTGCTAAATGATTAGGGATTAGTTTTCTTAACTCTTACACCTGTGTCTGGGCTTCTGATCTGATTTTAAAAACTTTTTGAATTATGAAGCTCATAGAAATAACAATGGAATTAAAACCTTAACATAAACTTCAGTCTTTAAGTTTAGAACCATAAGTATATTTTCCCCAGCCCTGGTATTTTGAATTTAACCAGGATAATAAGAGATATTAACATTAATTCTAATCAAGCAAATCAGAAATGGCTGCTTTTTTTTGCTTGATTGTGCAAGGAAAAGCCGCTGTGGATTTGACTCTTTTGGGGAAAACAGTTTTCCTGAGTCCACACAAATCCAGAAATTAGATTTGGTAAGGTTTTGTTGTTGCAAAACTTGAATCGAGCACTTACCTTTTGTCAGACGTTAAACTAAGTATTTTACACACATTCTCTTGACTGATGTCTCAGGAACTCTGCAGAGCAGGGCTAGTCCCCCTCTGTGGTTAAGAGCCACGCTGCCTTGGTGTGCGTCCTGACTTTAACATTGGATTTATTACTTAACCTCTTCGTGCTTCAACTTCGTTATCTATAAGACAGAGAAAATAAAAGTACTTCTCTGTGTGTATCAACTTGGCTGGACCACAGTGCCCAGATATATGGTCAAACATTATTCTGGATGTTTCTATGAGGGTGTTTTGGGGTGAGATTAGCATTTAAACCAGTGGATTTGTGACAAGCAGATTGTCCTCCATAAGGTAGGTGGGCCTCTCCCAATCAGCCGAAGGCCTGAATAGAACAAAAGACTGACCTCCCCTGAGCAAAAGGGGATTCTCCAGCAGATGCCCTTTGGACTTGAGCCACGGCTCTCCAGCCTGATATCCCACCCTGCAGACTTTAGACTCGCCAGTGTCCGTAATTGCATGAGCCTATTCCTTAAAATACTAATAAATCTGTTTTTATATATTTATATGTACATCCTATGGTTGTTTCTCTGGAGAACCCTGACTAATACACTCCTTACAAGGTTGTTTGAGGGTTAACTAAGCTAATACATTTAAAAGCATTTAAAGGGGTGCTCCGGTAGATCAAGACTTGGGTAAATACTGGCTTCTCTTTTTAGGAACCCGGTGTGAAAATGAGGATGGCTAAAGAAAAGGTTATTGAGTCCAGATACATATTTCAACCGTGGAGCCCAAATACGTATTTTGAAATGACCAGGCTTTCCCCAAGCTTCCTACTACACCACCAAAGCTGAAGTGAGCCCCACGTCCACTGTGTTAGCACTTGATACACACGAAGAGGGCTGGCGGGACGTTCCCTGCTTCAGGGACTCTCTTGACACTACTGCAGTGCCATGACCATGTTCAATCTCTTCATAATTGTCATTTTATTTACTTGCCGGAGAGAAAACTAACCTTAGATCCTGACTATTACATAAAAAAAGCAAGAGAATAGAACCAACTAATGACTTTTAACATAATAATAATAATAAAAGTGCATGCACAAAACTAGCGGCAAAAAATAAGCTAAAAGAAATTCAGCAGTATGGCAAAGGAGCAATGTCTTTATAAAACCTTCTCCAAATCAATCAAGGCACATAAAAAAGAAAACTGAGCAAAGGCATGCACTGATACATCACAAAAGTAGAGTTATAACTTCTCAAGAAACTCGCATAAAAAATCAACCTCATAATTCAAAGGGAAAAAATGTTAATCACAAAAGCAACGGAATTGTGTTTCACTTAATCAACAGTGCGTGTCTGAGTGATGGTGTTCCGAAATGATAAGGTTGTTGTAAAGTGGGCACATATATGTTCTCGTTGGGATGGCAAACTGGTACAGATTTTTGGGAAGACAGGTTTTCAAATAACGAGGAAAAGGCTTAAAATATGTGTATTCTTTGACCTAGCGGTTCAACCGTCCTAAAGTAACCTAGTATATTAAATGACCTCCCGTACCAGATTATGCTTCACATCATGCACTCCTTATGATACATATTTGTGTGACATCTTTTATCACTGTAATTACATCACCGATCAATTGTGTTTATTATCGTTATCATAGTTAGACATCTGTTCCCCCATCAGCCTGGAAGCCTCATGAGAATGGTGCTGATATCTGCTTTTCCCTTCGTGTACCCGCTGATGGACACGTGGCTTTGCATGGCACGCTTGGTAACATTTACTGAATGGAGGGGTGAAGGATTGAGTGGACACATTGGAGTTCGGTGTGCAAGAATGTAAATATCAGCCTTATTCATGAGGACAAAACACGGGGAAATCCCCAGATTTCCAACTTCAGGAGAAGGTTTACGTGTGGTGTCATTCCCCAAGTTGGTGGTTCATCACACAGCGATTTGAAATGTCTACAAACAGTATACAATATCACGTGACTATATTTATTATATATTTACATTTCATATTTATTATATAATATTGAGTGAAACAAAAACTGAAATTTAAAATTACATATAACGGAGGATAAAAAATTAACAAAAGGAAATTCATCGAACTATCGACAGAACTTGCGTTTGACAAGAGAAAAGTGGTTTTTTTCTCTTTTTTTGGTTTCCTTTCAAAGTCTCATATATTTACATTTTATTTGATGAGGACACTAATTTTATGATAAAAATGGTCACCAATGCATTTTTAAAACCCTCATCTGCAGATAGAGGAGTGCGAACTAGGATGGTTACCCGACCCCAAGATAGCTTATATAATAAACGGCTAAAAACATTTGAATCCTGAGTCTTCGGGGCCCCTCTGCCTTGTTTCCTGAGATTCCTCACAACCTTCCAAGCAACTTAATTGGGTGAATTTCATTGACTGGTTTGTCAACGTATTATTTTTGTTTCTGTCTGCTAGAAACAACAACTGCTGAGGGGTTGGGGACATTTACCTGTCAGTTCTGATTGGAGCGGAGAGCACCTTTATACCTTTTCAAGTCATCAGGGTGGACTTACCAGGGAAGGTGGGTGAGTTGAGGACCATGGTTGGGAGGTGATTTCAGGCGTGAGAAATCATTTCACAGAAGGATGTACAAAGCTGGAAGACTCCTGCCCACCATTGCCAGGTCAATTTTGCTTAAAAACAAAAAAATCGAACCAACAAAAGAATAAATATAAAAATCATCCATTGGGTTCCTTCTTGGCTCCATAACTATCAAAGAGCTCCCAGCTCAAGTCCAAATTCCTCAGCCTGGGGGCTGGCATGGTGCAGATAGATAAAAAGGGAACGGGCTTTGGAAAGAGGATGCATATATCCAAATCTCAGGTTTTGGTCGACTGCTAGCTGCTGGAACACAGAACAGATGCTTAACAATTCTGAGCGTCAAATGCCCTGTCTGGGAAATGAGGAGAGTACTGTATGGGAAGGAACATTGGGGATTACAGACCTATGTTTAGACGTAGGAATGTCACGTCCTTCCTTTGTGGTCCCATCTCCTTCCCATACATGTGCCACTCATGGGGCTTTCTTTATGTTCCCCAAATACTCCACGCTTTTTGTTTCTCATAAGGGGCTTTGAAATGTTGTTTGCTTAATTAGAAATGGCCCCAATTTTTTCTTCCACCCTCCTACCCTTTGTACACTCCTCATCCTTCTTGTAGGTGGGACATCCATCCTCTGTATTAACCTTTTTCTGCCCTGCAGACCAAGCGAGATCCTCCTCCCAAATCCTACACTGCCGCAATCCTGGGAGTCAGTCCTACAGATTATGAGATGGAGAGAGAGAGAGTGTGCACCTTTCAACATTTTCAGGAAAACTGTTTAAATATGAAAGACTAAATTTTAAAACTTTAAGAGTGAAAAATAAAGAACTTCTTTGTGACATCCGGGTAAAATAGAATTTAGTCAAGGCATAAAACCATAGCCATGGAGGAAATGAGTGAGAAATTTGACTATGCCCCAAATTAGAACCTTTGTTCATCAGACACAAATCTGACACACAAAACTGAAAGCAAACTACAAATAATTGATGTTCTTAGTGTTCATATAACTGACAAAATGTTGGTAATAGTATGCATGAAAAATTTCCCTAGACTTAATAAGAAATACCAAACAAGAAATAACAAAATGGACAAAACCCATTAATCAGCCTCCACAGGAGAGAAAGGACAAATGCCCAATAAAATAAGAAAAGATGCCAATCTTCATTGGTAATCAGAAAAATGAAAATTAAGGCTACAATAAAATATTTATCTATACCAATTTTACCAAATTACAAAGTATGAAAATACGTGGATATGGAGAATGGGTGCTTGCACACACCACATCTGCTGGTTGGAAGCATAAGCGTTTGCAACAACTTTAGAATGAATTAGGAATTATTTCATATAGTTAAAGTAATTTATACCCTAGAGACCAGCAATTGCACTTCTAAGGATATACCCTAAAGCAGGGGCCCCCAACCTATGGTGAGTTGTATAATTATTTCATTATGTATTACAACGCAATAGTAATAGGAATAAAGTACACAATAAATGTAATGTGCTTAAATCATCCTAAAACTATCCCCACCTCCAGTTCATGGAAAAATTGGTCTTCCATGAAAACGGTCCCTGGTGCCAAAAAGGTTGGGGTCTGCTGCCCTAGGAACCTCTTCAACGTTGTCAGCACTGTCATTTCCAGAAGGACATTTAAAAAACAAAACAAAATTGGAAATACCAATAAATCTTGCAATAGGCAAATGGGTAAGTAAATTGTGGCATAGTCATATAATGGAATATCATGTAAAAGTGAAAATAAATAAACAATATTTATGCACATCATAAATCTCACAAAATACTTTGAACAAACAGTAAAATGAAACAAATATTAAAAGAATATGTACAGTATGATTTTATTTATATAAGGCTCCCAAACTTGAAAAGGGAGCTATATATTGAATAAACAGTACCTGGTAAAATTTTAAAGAAAAGCTAAGGTGCGATAATCACAAAATTCAGAAGATGATTATCTTTAGGCTCAATGACAAGGATGCATTAAAGGTAAGCTACACAAGAAAGGTTTCAGAATTATTGATGATAGTCTTTCTCTTTTGTTGATTGACATGCTGTTGTATATTGTGTTATTATTTTATAATTTATAAATCAATGTATTTTTTTATTTATGAAATATTACATAATTATTTTAATGGCAGAAGTACTAGTTAGGTAATTTTGTTGTTTCCTCATAGTATTCATTTTCCTATCAATACATATTGGTAAGTACTGAAACTTTGAAACCAGGTCAATTTTTCTATTCTGACTTTCTGGGACGCTGGGATGCCCAATGAATGGATAATTGGACCACTTCCCTTGATGTTAGATATATTTTATTTAGATTTAAATCTGCTTTCATCAGGACATGTTCTCCATGAATTAAAATTCCTTGAAAGCCAGGCTGATTGTAAAAAATGGTCAATGAACAGTCTCTTTCAACAGGAGATCATCCGTAATGATCTATAGAACTGTCACTGTTCCTCAGCTGCCCTTTGGTAATAAAGTAGACCTTTCCCACTCAAGTGATTAAACCGGGTAATTGGATAATCTAGCAGTCATGATGTCTGTCGCCCTACAGAAGTGGACACCTTTTCTGTCAGGATGGTTTATATGAAAATAGCTCTGTTCCTCTGATGAGTCATGTTAAATGTCGGATTAGTTATTTTGTAGAACTAATGGTTAAGACTCTGGTGGTCTCTGCTTGTTCCAGTGGTGACAATTTTAGCACTTAGCTGCTTGGTTTTATGATTAAGCCTTTCTCAATTTCTAGTTTTCTTATCTGGAAAAAGGTGGTTAATAATTGCACCAAACTCATCAGTTTGTTGCAAAGATGAAATGAGATAAGACGTGCAAGGCATTTAGGACAGTACTTGGCACGTGAAAGTTTCAACAAATGCTGGCTATTATTTGCACATTTATTTTATTTACAAATATTGCTTGCAGAGGGGCAGAGAAAAGCGAAGACACTGGAATCAACCAGTCAAAAAGGCTGTGAGAGGAGGTTTAAGTCCCTGGTTTCCCTTGATGTAAGTAAAGCTCTCTCTTTCTGTTGCTTTGTGTCTCCTGTGCTGGGGCATCTTTGATAAGAAGTGTAGAAGAAGTCACATTCTTTAATTCCAGACACGAGTTCTAACAGAAGCAGAGACTCCTATGTTCTTTGCACACCAACAGGCTTTCCTGAGGAGGCTCTGAAACGAGGAGGCTTGGATTAACCCAAAAGAGTTGAAGGAAAAGTTCAACGGGCCCTGGCATTCTGCCAATGCAGACAGCACTCCTGGAAATATTTTATCTCTGAAAATAAAAATCAATTTAGTGGACCCGAAGATAATGTAGTATTCACAGACATGTCATTTTTCTTCCAATGTAATTCCCCCCTGATGCTGCTAAAGGGTTCAGTTGTCAGGGGCACAATAGAGAAAGCCTTTTTTTTTTTTTTTTGAGATAAATTATGAATTGGCTCCCACTCCATCAGCCCGGTGCTAATATATCACCAGCCAGCAAGGTCAGGCAAGGCTTCAGTTCACTTACCCCCAAGGTGATAGAATGGCTAACAGCATAGGATTTTGATTACACAGGTTCGACTTCTGGCTGTGCCCTTGTCTTAATAACATGACACATGGCAGGTTGATTCATCTCTTGCTGCTTCAACGTTCTCATCTGTAAAATGGGTATACTATTACCCACCTCACATGCCCTTTGTATGAATTCAGCGAACTCATCCTTGCTTTTTAAAGGCACTTGGCTGTGTCTGGTATTTTAAAGGCACTCATTACATTGTTGCTGTTAAGAGTATGTTAATGATTTGGGGAAACCAACTGCAATTTAAAGTTGCGTGTGTGCTCTGTGCTTGGGAAGCAGATACTTGTTGTGGCTCTCCTTGGTATTATGCTTGAGGAAGCATACTAGAAACGGCAAATCGCCCCCAAACCGGGCTTCAAGGAAATTTCTGCCTCGCCGACGGAATAAAATGCCTACATTCCATGTTTAAAGTAGTAGTGGGAGAAATGCTGGCTAAATGAGATTCAGAAAATCCGGTTCCTATCCTGGTTCTCACAATAACTAGCTGTATCGCCCTTCGCCAAACAATCTTCATTTTCTCCAGCCTATTTCCTTGGCGATGAAGCGTACTGAGGTTGCAGTGGATGTTAAGGTCGAACCCTGCTTGATTGTGCATTGAAAATGTTTATAGTTAGGGAACGAATTTTGGTTTTTTAGAATCACCCGAGAGAGTTCCCTCTTTGTGGGGTGAGTTGAGTGGTTGCTGATAAAGACCAGGCCTATTACTGCCCTGTTATTTAACAACCGGGCTACAGTCTCCAAAGGGTAGGGACTTCATGTGCCCTGCGCTGGTCATCCTCCACTGGTTGTGAAGTCCACTCTCTAACCATCTCCACTTTGCACTAAGTGGACTGAAGCACTAAGAGTCCGCGACGATTGGGCTTCCTTGCTGTCTAGCCCCTCGTCTGGTTGAGCCCATGTAGGAGAACAGACAGAGGAGAGAGATGTCACAGTGTTTATTCCCAGGTTTCCTTCCTGCTAGACTATGATTTAGTATTTTTTGTTTGTTTGGTTGGTTTTTTTGTGATACAGTCTCTCTCTGTCCCCCAGACTGGAGTGCAGTGGTATCATCATAGCTCACTGCAATCTCAAACTCCTGAGCTCCAGCGATCCTCCCGCCTCAGCCTCCCGAGCAGCTAGGACTACAGGTGTGCACCACCACATCCAGCCAATTTTGCTATTTTTTGTAGAGATGGGGTCTTGTTCTTGCTCAGACTGGTCTCGAACTCCTGGCCTCAAGTGATCCTTCCGCCTTGGCCTCCTGAAGTGTTAGTATTACAAGCATGAGCCTCTGTGCCCGGCTAAGTTATGTTTACTGTGGTCTTGTGCTTATTAGCATAGCTGAGTTCCTCGACCCAAAGCCATAGCTTCCACCAGACAGGTTGATTGTGCCGCTGTAGCCCTCATCAGGCTTTGGCAATGATTTTCCTCACTTGTCTCTGGGGGAGGGATCCAGGGAGGACACGGCATTCCCCTTGTTGCTGGCTTCAGGATACTTCTGCACCCCCTGCTGATTTCCCACACATTGTAAAGAGTTCATTCATTAGACTCTCATTAATCACCCTTTTTGTATATGCCATCTGTTTTTATTTCAGGGACCTGCTCAATATCACGGTATGTTTAACACCTGCAAAGTCTCGTGCATGTAGCAGACATTCAGACACCCTTTCAAGATGACCCTTTGGCTTATCACGAAATCACCATGTTTGAGTTCCACTGATCTGCTGGCCGTCGGAGTCAAAGAGCCCCGCGTCAGGTATTTTTCTCTTCGATGCAACTTTCCCTTCACCCTCCCCATCTTTGGTCACTCAGCCTCCAGTGATTAAGCATCTATTATGTGAAAAAAATACATTAAATGTTGAAATAGGTATTGTTAAGAAATTAAGATAAAAATGGTATTTTATATTCACCATTTCCACACTGACTACGATTTTGTCGCAGAGTTTATGGCTATTATTTGTGGGAGGGTCAGTATAGAAGAGTTCTCAGCCACAACAGAAGACAAACTGAAGCGTATATTCTTTAAAACATTAATCTGATCCATATGTTTATAGGTGTTTACAGGGTAATGAACTCAACCAAAATGCAAACCAAAAAATGTAACTCCATTTGATACAGGCCTGTTCCAGAAAGTGTGCTTAAATTATAAGTGTAGCATTTAATTTCATTACACATATAATTTGGGAACCTTATGGCAATGTTTCTCAAGCTCTAAAAACAAAAATGCTTCTAAATTTAAAGGAGATTAACTCATATCTCAACATCTCCACTCCTTCCACGAAAGGCTGGAATATTCATCATCCCAAGCAGTTTTTCTTCTTTGAAAAATGTTTTTCAAGTTTTGTGTTTCATTTTGAGAACTCAACGATTGTAATAATAATAACAAGCATACATAACATTGCTACTTCTGTACTGCAGCTAATACCAGCATGCCAGAGCCAGGGCTCTGTCTCAGTACATGTTACCATAACCCCCATCCCACAGATAAAAAAATTAGAGCACATGGTGGTGAAGCAATGACCAAACTCACCCAACTTGTCAGTGGTAGATCCAGAATTCAAACCTAGGTTTCCATATGGACAATAAAAATCTTACTTGTGGTCTAGACTGCTACCCGTTCTAATTGAAAATGGTATTTGTCTGAATTTTTAATGCTGGAGTAACTAATAAACTTCTATCAAAGAAAGATCAATTGGCGTTTGAACCCAGGAGACTTACCGAATGCACCAACGCTTTTCAGATCTTTCAACATAGACCAAACCATAAGCCTGTATGTCCACGTACCGGTAAACAGAAGTTGATTGGCAGAAGTAAATTTGGTTCCAAGGAAGGAGGAGGAAGTTGCTGTTGAAAGTCTATAAGACCTTTCCATGGACCTCATAAGAAATTCCATTATTCCAGAATTCTAACATGATTGAAAACCCAGGGCATCAGTCACTTTCAGAAGCTAATCGTATTCTTAACAGCCGGAGCAGTGTGACTTTGGCTCAAGATAGGTCAAACTTGTTTCTTTTCCTTTTGGTGAGGGTCAAGGTGGGGCAGGGAGTGATTTAACTAGATTGAAAACAGCTATGAATCTGAAAGGTACTTGAATAAAACTTTGCTACCAGTCCGACCTATGTCTTCATTATGAAGGTCATTTGCAAAGTTTCTGTACATTTTGTTTCACCCCGTAAGCAGAGACACCAGGCTGTGGTTTCTCTACAGCATTGTATCGTGCTAAAATTATCTTGGCCTGCACACAGGATATTTGTTGACTCTAACTGAACTTGTTGCTTTGAGAGGCCAAGCCTGAGCACCCAAACCGAGCTGTCCAACCCCAACGTGCTGAAACCAGGAGCGAAGGTGGTAAGAAGCTCACAAATTATTGGGCACGTATGTGGTTGTGGCATCGCACACTGGGTTAACTGTACACGCAACAACTTATATTGTTTATTTATATTTTGAGAAATAAATTACGCCTTCAAATATCCAGGCCATTTATTGAGGCATTTCACTTCCTGTGATGGCTATCACATCAGATATTATATTACTATAGAAACACAGAGAGAAAAAGGGACGTTATACAGAGACCTGATCACATCTTTTCTATTTTGGGGTTTAGGTGCAGAAGCAATCAACTGTCTGCCAGTTCACATGTAAAATAATGCATGCAAATACTGTGTGTGTCTCGCACGTAATGCCCCCTGCCTTTCTTTTATGGTAATGGTTTGAAATCCTTCCTCTTTCTATCCCTTCCCCGACTTGCTTATTTCCCAGTCTCAATTCAACTTTGCCTTTTCATGGCTCTGATCTGTGTGCCATGGGACACCGTCCGAAGGCATTGTTTATTGCACTGTGCCAGGTGCCAGGCATACAATAGTAAATTCCCTTCACAGAATTTATTCTCTGGTGGTAGAGGCAGAATATTAAACAAATATTTATGCAACTAAATGTGTAATTATAGACTTACCTTATAGAATGATATCTTTGTTAAGGACGTGTTAAAGTTACAAGTTACAACTTTTACGATTATACACCCATGCATTACATATATAATTAAAATTTATAAAGATATGAGCTATTTTGGAAATGTACACCACTTTCAGCTTAGTAAAACCTTTCTCTCAACATAATCTTTTCATACACAAAGCACATACTGTAAGAAGTTATATTTGGACATTACAGTCAATTTTCTCCCCGTGAGAGTTTCTGGTAAGAGAATGTCATGTGTAACAAATTTGAATTATGCTCAATGTTTAGATGAACCCCAAATATTTTGCATATGCCGAGTGAGAAGGATGAAGATATAGCATCTGACACTCATATGTTCTTTTTACGTAAGTGTTATTTCTGTGTATTCTAAAGCACTTTTGTGATTAGCATTTATTTTGCTTTAAAGGTTTTTTTCTGTGCTATAACTTTATTTTTAAGTGCAATTTGAGTGAAAGATAGCTACGAGTTCCCCCAAAATGCTGGAACATTTGTGCAGGAGAAAGAATTCTGCTTCCAAAGAATTTCTCTTCCTTCTTACTGCTTTTCCAACGATTACCCACAGTCAACTCTCCTTTCTGCCCTGACCAGTAAAATCCTTATTCGATTGCATTCCGCACGCAGACTGTTTACTTGCTTTCAAGCCATTGCTTGTTCCTGCCTTTCTTATCATTCAGTTCCTGTGTATCATTCCCAGCCATACAAATTATTTGGATATATTGATTGGGTACAAAACGCAAAATAACTTTTCCCATTAAAATCAATGCAAATATTTCATTTCATATTTTTCCATTTAGTGGCAGGGTTTCAGTAACTAATTAAAGTTAATAAGCAAGGCCCAGGTGTGTAGGAAATGCAGTTTTTGAGACCACGTAACAGGATAACTGCCTGCTTCTGAGTGATAATAAGAAGGTCCCTGGGAGACAGACATCCCATTCAAACTGAGACTTGAATACTAAGTGAGATGTAAACAGAAGACCAGAGCGATAGTAAAGGGAACGTGTCCCTGGTCCTTCAGAGGGCGAGGCTTCACCTGACTAAGGAATGGGGAGTGCAGTCTGCAGTGTGCACAGTAAGTACCAGGCAAACTGGCACGCAAGCAGGCGTGAGGTGCAGTGCTGCTGGTGCACGCAGTGCCTGTTGATTGCACCAGGAAAGCCCTGGAAAGCTAAAACAGGGCTCTACACAGCAAAGTATCACGATCATGTTTCCTTTTCCCAAAGCCCCTCGGCCCCTCTGTTCATATGGATTGGGGGAGAGGAGGAGGGATGACGCAGGGTAACTAAGAAGGAAGCTGCGGGGTAGAGAGGCTGGGGGCTCAATCTAGGCTGGTGACAGAGATGATAACAAAAAAAAAAAAATGGATGAGATTGAAAGGTACATTTTAATGTTTTGTAGACATGAATTTCTGAATAATTAGATATAAGGGTAGAAACAGAGGGAAACATTTATACTCACTTCCCCCAGCGTTTGACCCTGATCCTTAGAATCCAGACTTGCCTAGCCTTGTCTCCACCTATCTTTAAGTTAGCAATGATAAGGTCCAACTTTTACTATAAGTTAGGGACCATCCCTCTGCTTTGCATACATTCTATGATATAATTTTCACTACGGTCTTTGTGTCCTAGTAACATTTCTATTTCATAGCTAAGTTAAATCACTTGAATGAGATCACACGGTCCGTCAGTGGGAGGATTGAAATTCAAAGCCAGGCGGTTTGACTGCAGAGACTGCCCCCAAGGAGCTCTAAGTCTGCCTATCTCTAATACCACATCCAATTAAAAACTTAACTATTACATGCTACAGCTTCAGGTAAGAGTAAAATACAGGCTGGGAATTTTCTGTGTATTTTAATTTTCTATGTGCCCCTTGTCTTTCAAAAGCAAAGACAGCAGCATATTGACTGCACCTCCGAATGCTGCAGTGCCAAGAAATCTCCAACTCTAAATGCCATCTCTTCAAGACTCCAGAAAGCTGATTGCAAAATGGGAATCCTTTGCTTGTGATCAGTGCTACATTAATTCTTAAAGGAGTTGCTTGCAACTTCAAAATGATTTCTGGCTTCAGAAAAGTCCCCAGCATCCTGTTTTCTCCTTGACAAATTCAGCCGCAGAAAAATAGAGGAACATGCAAACGTCCGTGGTGACACTTTATCTTTATGACAGACACCAAAGAAACGTTCTGATGACAGTGATGACAACCAAACAGAAACATTAGTCCATAACAGATTCATTCTTAGTGCAAACCATGGCTTTCACATACTCGGACGTTCAGACAAAATATCATCCTGGTGTTTCCTGCGTAAAGGAAAGTTCTGCATGGCCAGACTGGGGCACTTTTGAGAGTTAACAGAGCCACTAACTGGATGGGTCAATAGGAATAAACCAGGGCTAGTCTAGGCAAACTAGAATGCACGAACTCTCACCTAAGGGTATAGTTGCCTTATACCAGGGCACCATTTGTGGTTAGTGCAATTATTACCATAGCTTTCGTCTTGAATTATCAGTATAAGAATTTTTCTTTTATACTTGAATTTTCCTGGACATAATCTAAAATGTTTCATCTCATCCTCTCAGAAAAATTTTCTTCATTGTGCTATGCATTGTGTCATTGCAAGAGCGAGTGGTAGAAGTAGATGGAAAAGTCTTAGGACGACAAGTCTTAGGAACAGTCTGGGGTTTGAAACCTGAAAGATCTGGCCCCCAAACCAGTTCCACCACGAATTTATTGGGTGATCGTGGCAAGACAGAACTCAACTGAACGTCAAGTTACTTGTCTATGCTACGTGCGTGGCCCCAATTGCCTGATTGGTATTTAAAGAATCTGACAGTTTGAAGGCTCTTGATTCTTATGGATATTATTACAATAGTACCATTATCTTGTCTTCCTACATATCACTTTTTGGTGATGGTGATTGGAGGTAGATTTCTTTTCTCTATTTATTGATATAATTTAAGATGTATAGGACATTGGTATGTGCTCAAGAAATATTGAGCTATATATCAATTAGCAACGTGTTTGGCTGTTTGCAACAAAGAACCAATTAGCAATAGATTTGAGAAATACAGATGTATTTCCTTGGGAAACAGAATTCCAGGGTTGGGAAATCCAGGGGTGATGCATTTGCTCAATGATGCTAAGAGCCTAAGACTTTTATAACTGTACACATCACAGTTTTTTTTTTAGCAGGAAGCAGGTCAAGGATATGGCCTCCTTAGAAGGAGTTTGTATCCTCCGCATGCCCAGCAACATCTGAAATCATCTGTGTGTGTACGGAAGTCGTCACTCTCATGCAGGGAATTAACTGGCCCTGCAGATAGTCCTCCAGTTCTCCCAGGCATCGTTATCCAAATTATTCTTTATCCAGACCTCCTCAACTTCTTTGGATCATCAGTGGAATGAAATATTGATCCCTTTAGCTCTCAGTATATCCACACGGGGTCTGAAATGCCCAAATCCCCTGAGTAAGTTGCTTCTAGACTTGAGCAGCCTTATTCTAACCTAGTAAAAAATAAGGTAAAAATACTATAATTTTAATGTGTTCCATAAATGAAAAAATTTAGATCATAGGTAAATAAAAAAAAGGTCTCAGTGTAAGCTGAGGGTAGTGGCTCACGCCTGTAATCCCAGTGCTTTGGGAGACCAAGGTGGGACGATCATTTGAGGCTAGGAGATCAAGACCAGCCTGGGCAACATAGTGAGTCCTCATCTTTAAAAAAGAAATGAGCTGAGTGTGGTGGCACCGGTCTGCAGTCCCAGGTACTCAGGAGGCTGAGGCAGGAGGATTGTTTGAACCCCGGAGTTTAAGGTAGCTGTGAGTTATGATCGTGGCATTGCACTCCAAATAGTCTAAGGGTAGAAAATGGTATTGATGAAGAGGATTACTTCATGCATTTCTGATAGGAGTATAATTTTGTCCAAGCGCTTTGGGAAACAAGTTGATATTTTAATGTAAGTTTAATATTTGCATATACTTCACCACTTAGCAATTTTATGCCTCGCAATTTTACTTCAGAGAAATTTTATCACATGTCCTCCTGGAAACATGTACGAGAACAAGAATGCCCATAGCAGCATCATCTAATGTGAAAACAAATACACAAGAAAACAAACCTGGAAACAGCTTAAATTCCAGAAGAAGGAAATAGGTAAATTAACTGTGGTATAATCATACAGTGGAATACCATGGGGCAGTGAAAATGAATGCTAAACAAATCAGTATGGTTTTAACTGAGGAGCATAATTTTGGGGGGAAAGTCCCAGAAGCAAGATGTAGCTTGAAATCGTTTTTAAAAAGTATGTTAACAAATAAAGCTAAACTGTGTGCATATGTGTGTGTGTAAGAACCATTTCTTTTACATCAAGAAAAGTCATAATACCCCTGTTCTCTCTACCTCCGCCATCCTGAACCCCTGAAAACCTCTGATGTTTTCTCCATTTTTTATAATTTTGTCATTTTTAGAATGTTATATAAATGAAATCATATGGTATGTGATCTGTTGGTATTGGATTTTTTTAACTCAGCATAATTTTCTGGGGACACATCCAAGTTGTGTGTAGCAATGGTTTGTTCCTTTTTATTGTTGAGTATCGCTCGTAGCGTGGGTGCCCTGCCGTTCACATGCGCACTCACGGGAGATCATCGAGGCCATTTCCAGTTTGTGGCTGCTGTGGATAATGCTGTTACGAATACTATCCTGGGAACGTAAGTTGTCATCCCGCTAAAATGTCCAGAGTTTAACTGTTGGGTTGTATGGCAGTTACAGGTTTAATTTTAAATAGTGAAAGAATTTTCCAGATTGGCTGTATCATTTTATATTCTCATCATCGATGAATGAGTCATCTCACTTCTGAACATCCTCACCGAAATTTGATGTCGTTCCTTTATTTAACGAGCCATTCTGATAGGTATCTAGGAATATATTATTATGGTTTCTAGTGGCTCATAAGGTTGAACCCATCCTTCATTTTTCATCGCGTGCTTATTTGCTATTTGCACACCCTATTCAGTGAAATGTTCGTTTCTGTCTTTGGTCTGTTTTCTAATTGGGTTGTTTGTTTTCTCTCAGTCTGTGTATTGCCCTTCCCCTTCTTAATGGGATCTTTTGCAGAGCAAAAGTTTTTAATTTTAGTGAGACCTCATGTATCAGTGATTCCTTTCATGGGTCATGCTTTCAATATAAAGACTGAGAACTTATTTCCTAGCCCTAGACTGGATAATATTTCTCGGTATTTTTATATCTGTATTCTGATAGATACTCATTTGTCATGTGTCTGTCGTTTGCTTAATTCTGTTTTCTGCCTCGTGTGGTTTTGATATCAGGATATGACAACATCATAGAACGATCATCTCCCCTCTCTTTTCTGTAAGACATTAAGTATAATTTGTATTGAAATTTTGGTAGAAGTTGCCTCTGAAACCATCTGGGCAAGGGAATTCCTTTTGAGGGGAGGCTCTTAGGCACAGATTTAATCTGTAGCAGACATAGGATTGTTCAGATTATCTATTTCTTCTTGACTGAGTTTTGGTAGATTGCATCTTTTGAGGAATGGGTATCATTTCTGTAAGTTGCTGAGTATGTGGCCCTAAGTTGTTCGTAGTATTTTTATAATTCTTTCAATGTCTGCGGGGTAAGTAGTGATACATATGCCTTCTTTCACCTGAGAGTTTGTTCCTTCTCTCACTTTTTTTGTGTGTCAGCCTTGACAGGGATTTATCAATTTCCTTGACCTTTTCTTTGTTGAAAAAATGTTTTTATTCATTCTCTTTCTTTTTTCTTTTTTCTGTCTTTAATTTCATTGACTTCTGCTCTTTATTGTTTCCTTCCTTTCTTTTGGTTGCTGGGGTTTCATTTGTTCTTTTTATTCCCAGTATTTTGTATTTTGGTTTCTTTTCTTTTCCTTCCTTTTCTTTTTTTCTTTTTTTTAAGACAAAGTCTCACTCTGTTGGTCTGTTGGTCTGACTGGAGTGCAGTGGCATCATCATAGCTCACTGCAGCCTCAAACTCCTGGGCTCAAGCGATCCTCCTGCCTCAGCTTCCCAAAGTGCTAGGATTAAAGGTGTGAGACACTGTGTCCAGCCCAGTTTTTCAGTTTCTTAAGGTTGAAGCTTAGAGTATTGATTTGAGATCAAATCTTCTTTTCTAATATAAGCATTTAATGCTTTAAATTTCCCTCAAGAACTGCTTTTGTACTATATTTTACAAATTTTGATATGCCATGCTTTCATTTTCATTTTGTTCAAAATTGTTTGCTATTTCCTCGAGACCCTGCCCCTCCACAACAAAGAGTAGCAAACACATTAATTGTCGTACACTCTTAATTTTTTGACTTTGTGCAGTCTCCAACTGCCCTCCACCACAGTCCTCTGTCATTACATCTCCCCGTAGGGATCCCAGCCGGAGCACCCCCCCACCCTCCGCAGGAACCTGGGACGGCCCTTTTCCCTTTTGTTGTGTTAACGTTAATGTGGGGAAGAGGATATGATTGTGTTCAAACTTCTAGGGGTCCTGAGTGGTTCCCTTCCAGACGCGTTCGCCCACATCATGAGCTGGATTCCACAAATGAAACGTCTCTCCCTCCAGCCACTGCCGATGGGGGTCCCACAGCAACAGACATGTAACACCTGACAGTGCCCAGAATGACGTGGGGTCGATTGAGACAACTAGAGACACAGGCCTCAGCTGTGATAGCACAATTGGAGGCTCCTCCTGCTCCAGGGAACACTTTTCTGGCTCACTGGACTATTGTTGCCTGTAATAGCCGCCAGGTGCCCCGAGGGCTGCCTTGCAGCCTTTTTCTCCTTTTGTTTCTCCTGGGCAGTACAGCCACAGTTTACTGGGTTCACGTCTTAAACCCGCCTGTGCTTAAGCCCCTAACACGGGGGCACTCGGAGACCCCTCTGTCTGCCAACGATTCCGCATGGACCGGAGGAGGATGGTTGCCTCCACGTTCCTGGCAGAGAAACAGCACAGACTAGCTTAATATCACAGTAAGTAGTTTATCATCCCTCTAATCCTCCTGGGTGTTACCAATTTGCATAATACAACGTGGTGCATTCTCACGACCACCCAAAAATATCTATATTATCAACCAGGCGTGCACTGTCTCTTTTACTTTCTGGGACGGATCCACCAGTTGATGACCTCCCAACGCCCTTATGAAAAGACGCTGGCTGAGGCTTAATCTTTCTTTCTCCTACTCTCGCCCCATCTTTAATTTTAAATACACAAAAAGGGGGACCTGTGGGAGCTGGGCCTAGAAGAAAGGATGGATGGATTGAAAGAACGTGAGCAGGTGAATGAAGGGTCAGGCGAAAACACCTGCCCAAAGTTGCTTGTTTGCTGAGTGCAAAGATCAGCTGAAAACAGCTGACCTCTATGGAAGTTGTTAAAGAAATTAGCAAACGGCCCAGGCCCTTTGCACGTGTCCTTGGAAATAAATACGGAGGAACTTAGCCGAGGAGGCCATTTTCTCCTTCTGACGTTGCTCTCTCCTCTTCTCTCTAAACACTATACATTACGGGCAATTATTTCTTCTTTCGCTGCCAAGCTCAGGAACAAAAAGCAGCCACAATTGTTAGCTCTTTTATATTGTCCTACTGGCCTCTAAGATAGTTCTGTTTATGCTTTTGAATTTTCTTTCTGTTCAGATGGGATAATTTTTATTTATCTTCAAGTCTTTCAATCTCTTGGAAATAAGGAAAAAAGTCTAAAGGCTCTTTCCTTTACTATCATGATTCCGCTATTGATCACATTCACTGATTTTTTTTGCTTCATTTTTAAAATTTCCACTTAGTTCTGTTTATAGTATTCCTCAGTCAAGACTTCTCTCATTTAATGATCTGTCACCCCTGTTTCATGGGACATATCTATAATACCTTTGTCTGATCCTGTGGGTTGTCTCGGGATTGGCGTCTGTAGATTATCTTGTTCCTTGAGAATTGTCAAGATAGTACTGGTTTTTTTGTGTCCAGCAAATTTCAATGCTTTTCTGGTGATTTTGAATATTTGGCTATGAGGGTCTGGTTCCTGTTAAAATCCTCTGGACAGTGTAGATATTTTTTATTTAGCAGATAATAACTTTGTTAGGCTCAGACCACAAGTCCTGACGGGCCTTCTGTGGGCTGTGGTTCTGATGTCAGTTCAGCTTTCAAAGGCCTTGATCAGCCCCAGGTGCCTTTTGGTCCTCCCCGTGTGTGTGGCACCCAGAGACTAGCATGGGTCCCGGGTAGTGTTTCTACTCTGTAGTTCGGCTTTCAAAGCGTTTGTCGGGTGAGTTCCAGACAGATGCTCCGTGGTGAGGCCAACATATCATGTACACATTTGTAGTGGATCTTTTTTCCCATCCCTGCCTCTCCGTGATGTCATCTACACTCCCTGGCTACCGTGGGTCCCTTTTCCTGGTCTTTTGACTAGAAAATCTGATTTTAAGACGCCTCGAACTGCCACACACTTCCTCCAGCTAGATTTCCATAAGGCTCAGAGCAGAGAATAACAGAGATGCCCTCACTCTCTTCAGAACACAGGGGCTTTTTTCTCAACTCATCTGGTCAGAGAGAGATTTCATCTTGGAGTTGTTTAGGGTCTGCAGGGCTGCCGCTCCCGCCGCCGCTGCCAGAGAGTGGATTCCGGGGTCACACGGGCGTTGGGAGCAGAGTCTGGAGAGCAGAGAGAGAGCAGAAGCCACAGGGAGATTCTTCCTGCCTTTGCTTTCTTCTGACCTCCTGCTTTCCATCCACCACAAAAAAGAGGGTTTCTCTTAGAGCTTTCTCTGTTCACATACACTGTGCAGTGCTGGGATTTGGGATGCTCTCAAATGGGAGCCCAAATATAGGAGGAAGGAAAACATCTCCAGAAAATTCTCCAGCTTTATCAGTTATACTTTGAGTTTTAATTTCCTTCCCCAATTTTCTTGAAATTTGCTTTCTGGAATCGTCACATACTTTCTCTATTTGGGGTTTTCAATTGCAATCAGCAGGGGGAGATAGGGTGGATGTTCTTACTCTGGGATCAGAAGGCCTCATTTCTTTTTAAAAACAGCCTGTGGTGCCTCTAATGGAGATGAAAAACAGAAATTAGGAGTTGATGGTGTAGCGTATTTTTACCGTTGGACAACTATCTCTTACTGGTCGTGTGCTATTCCAACCGATGAGTTGCTTTCGGTAATGTTACTAAAGGACTACGTTGTGAAAAGGACTGAGGGCTTTATCAAGCACCTTCTCGGGTTTACTGTTGCTAAATTGGTCTGTAGGGAGAGTCACACCAGCAGCTTGAGCAGCGTTGCCCTCTCGTACTTGGGTAAGTCGAGAGACACTGTCTTTAACTGCCTGGCTCTGCAAACATTCAAACATCTCCCCACGTTCCCTGGTGTTCTCTTTGCAGTTGGCTTCCTACGTCTCGGTGTGTTTCACTCATGAGTAGGGTGACCACATAATTTGTTCAATTTGGGACACTCTTCACAATTTAAAAAAAAATACTAAGCGGAAGGCTGGGGAAAACGGGTGTAAACTGGAACTAGTTTTGGGAGAAGCCGAACACATGGTCATCCTATAATAAGTGTGTTTCTCTCTCATCATTCTGAGGTTAGCTCACAATTTTACCCACTTGAAAACATTTCCACTTGATTAAAAAGGAAAAATCGGGCCAGGATGTTACTATTAACATGATGGCACCTTCAGAGGTGATCAGTGGACGGTCAGATAAAAAACAGCTGTGAAGTTAAAGCAGCCCTGGCAATACACTTATTTCCTTCTCGGCTCTCAGGTCTAGAAACGTGTGCCTCCTTCCCACCTTCGTTTTGAAAAAGATGGAAACATTTCCTTTGATCCTTTACCCAGAAATGTTCCAAAAAGAGCACCCTTATGCATGCATGCTCTCTCTCTCCCTCCCTCCTATAATTACTGCTCTCAATACTTTCTAGTCTTACGGTTCTTACCGGTTTCATATGCTTTTCACCCTAAATCATTGAGAGGTGACAGAATTAAATCAACGCTTGAATTTGAAACCAGCAAAACATTGCGTTCTGACTTACGCTAAAAAAAAAACACCCAACAACTTTGGCTTATTACGAATGGAGCGTATTCTGTTCTCTCTCTCTCACTATTAACATTAAGACACAGTCACGGAGGTGGGCTGGGGCGGGAGGTCAGGCTTTAGAATATTTCTCTTTGCTGAATAAGTGACAAAAGTTAAAAAGCAGTAATTCAGGAAACTTAAATGTGACAGTGGATGATAGATGGAGGGCTAGCAGGGCTGCAAAATGAGAAACATTAAAATCGTCTATTAGAATAGATCAAGCTCCGTGCTCCAGTTCGTGTCAGCAAATTTCTTTTGATATGTCGAGTCCCCATCGGCCTGGAAATCCAGTCTGCTTTGAAATGGATTTTAAAAGGAATATGTTTGTTTAGAAACTTCATAAAGCCACGTGCATGAAGAAATTAGGGACAAAATCAAACTGAATGTGTTGCTGTGGGATCTTCCCGTGCCTGGCACCCCAGGGCTTTCTGTGTATGCTCAGAAGTTTCAGAACCAGACCAAATATCTCCCCTTCCAGGGAGGCCTTCTGATCCTCCCAGCTGCAGCTGGGCTCATTCCTGCCTCTCTAGAACCCTCAGCTTTCTTTGAACCTGTCTCATGTCACTTAGCATTTTCTCCCTTGCAATAAGTTTGTCTCCATGGTTTTATCTTCCCTGCTAACCTGTGAGCCCCTCAAGGACGGACCAGGATGGTTTCATCTCTGCATAGGGCCTGGAAGGGAGCACTGGGTCTAAGTCTGTCTGAAAGTTTCTTTCACTTCAGTGCTTCTACCTCCTGAGGTCAGGACACTCTGCTCATATTTCTATTCAAATCTGTTTGTCAGGAACCAGCTATTTATTTTTGTGCCTCCACCCCCCACTCCCTTTCCATACAGTGAGTTCCTTGAGGATGGGGGATGTGTAATACGCACTTCGGAAATCTCAGTAGCATAGTGTCTGAGCCATAGTAGGTATTTGTTAGACGCATGGATCAATGAATCGATAAATCAATCAATGACTTCTGAGACATTCTTGCGGCTGAGTGTCCACAGACCAGGATTTTTGTCTCTAGGCATAGTGGCCATGTGTCCTAGAGCAAACCAATTTCCTCTCTACTAAAGGCTGAATCCTGTGACCACCAAGATTCTTTCTACCACTAATATTAAATAATTCCATTTTCTAAATCTCGTCTCCATCAATAGAGGGAATAGTACTATTCAATTGGAATGATTTTGCCCTTATAGATTTCATTTATATTGACACATTCAGCATCATTGTTAAAGTACATGGAGACTCGGGCTTGGAGTCCGTTGTCTCCTCGTCGGCTCCCACACAGATCCAAAGGGAGCTGAACTTTCAGGCCCTCTAACAGTAGAACGTCTCGCCCTCCCCCATCAGGCCTCCCAAAGGCACTTGCAAAGCTGGAGAAGGAGGGCATGAAGGAAGTGGGGGAGGGTCACAGTTGCACTCCTCTCTCCACCTGTCTGATTTATTCCATCTTAGGAATATGTGTATGAGGACGTTGTCTTTGTTATAACATCTTGATATGTCACACTGTTCTCCAAGCCTGCATTCTATATCTGGAAAATTACCCCAATTTTAAACAATATCTCTGTTATTTTCATAGTGCTGTTTCAGAGCTGGTCAGTGTCTTGTAGCCAGGTTAATAGTTAAAATATTAGATGTCAGGCTCTGGGGCATTACTTCTGTAAAAGTCATTTCACTAGGACTTGTGTTTTTAGCGAATGTAGAACACTCCTATGTGGGTACCCTAATAGAACACTAGAATTTACAAGTAAGGGCAGTATTTATGTTTTATGCATCTTATGCCTTAACATTTTCTGGCTTTTGCCTTACAAGGGAGGCAATGTATCAATGTTCCAAAGCTCAGGATCGAGGCTCAAATGAGGGATTTGAATGCATGTACAAGCTTGAGAAAGTTACTCAACGTCTCTGAGCCTCTGATTTTCTGTTAAATGGAAATAATAATAGCGGATATCTCCTAGGGTTGTTGTAAAGACTAAGTTAAAACAGAGTTTTTAAATAGTGCCTGGCATATCAGAAGCATCAGTTTCATTTCAATTATTGGGGTTATATGTTTGATTCCCTCCACAGCAACCATGCCTGGCAGACAGACATCAGTCTCTGCACATAACAGTTTAGGAAACTTAAATTAAAGGGGGTTAGTCTGTAGTGTCACAGACTGTAAGTAACGGATTCAAGGTACAGAACTAGGTTTGCTTTTTCCGCACCTGGAGCTCTTTCTTTCAAGCTGTTGTATTCATACTGAACCGACATCACGGGGCACGTGAGCCAGCGGAATAAAACACAGTGGAGTATTGTGGGCTGGGAGGACTGATCACATGAGGAGTGATTGCTGTCTGCAAATGGTCTGTACCAGATCGTAATGAGGTCCCAGCTCTAAGTGTGTTCCAATGTGATCCCCTCTTAGAATACAGCCCGAAGCCCTGGGATTCTAAATTCCACCGTAGGCATCCACCAGATACTCAGAGGAATCTGAACTCCAGTCGGGCACCAGGTGGACCATGACACTGGTGAACAGAAGGTCACTCAACCATAAATGAATAGATTTTCTTCTCATTGAAAACTGTGCCCCCATCTCATTTTAAACAGTGCCGAGTGACCCATCCAATGGCCAAGGCGGGAGGCGTTGGTTTGTCTACAGCCGCATAATTAACGTCTGAACAGAAACTCTGCTTTGTCCAGATGAGATCCTGTAACTACACTCACCGTCTGGGGACCAGGAAGGAGATTCGGGGAGAGACCGTTCTTGCAAAGCATCCGTGATGTCTTTGCTTCATTGCAAAGGTCGTTCATTCCACAGTCTCTCTGTGGGCAGAGGGGAGGAGCTTATGCTGTCCTCAGAGTTGGTGTGGGTTGGCACCCACTGGGGTAAAAAGATTGTCACTCTTCAGGATCTTTCTGTGGTTTCATTCCAGATTCCCTCAATGCTACCAGATCACTTTCAACATTGGACCAGGGAAATTGGGCTCATAGCAAAACAGGAAAGTTCAACAAATTTTATGTTTTTAATCACCATATTAGGATAACTGAATGACAACAATTCTTTTCATGTGTTAAACATGCAATAAACAAATCATCTCCATAGTCCACACAATTTAAAACTCAACGTTAACTGACATAGATCATATTTTTTGTCTAACTACTTTATTCATTGATGAAAAAATACAATGCCTAACTCTACTCCATGCACCTTGTAAATATTAACATATATTGCTAATATTTTATATATGAAGAAGGTAGAGGCAGTGTCTGACTCTAAAATTAGTGCTCTTAACCACCCCAAGATGCTTCCTTTTGGTTTTTGTCCCTTGTGCAGTCTAAAGCTGGTATTAACTTGTGTCTGTGCTCCTACCCTTCCCTCAGCTGCAGCTGGTCTTTGTGTGCTGGAGGTGATGGTGCTTGCTGCTCCCCACCACTGCTGCCTGAGGACTTTGCTCAAGGCAAGGAAGTAGGGTGTGTGCCCTGCCAGCAGTGGCATACATGCATCAGTGAAAGGGGGGCTTATCTGGTCACCTACGCAGTCAGCAATCTTAGATGAGTACCAGTGGAGTCCTGCAGAAAAGAGCGAGTGAATAAAAACCACCTATCATCCTCTGCATTGGGGGCCCCCGACTATTCCAGAGGAGCACACCCCCTTAACTGCGGGTGGGTTTGTATGTGAACACATCATAACTAATATGAAATACTTTGCAAAACCAGGATGACAAGTTGGCTGACTGTTTGTTTTGATTTTTTGAGAACTAGAAAGTCTTCCTCCAAGTCTAAAACTTCCCCCAACCTCTTGACATAGTGCTTGCAATGAAACCATGTGAAATATAATCCTTCAGTCAAGGGGTTTTCCCAGATGTCAAGATCAATGCGTTTGGAATGGTTAACAGCTCATACCTAAACAGAGATGATCTGGAAGAGAGCTGAGAAAATGGCCCTTCGTGAAGTAGGATGGGGAGGGGGGATGAAACTGGCGGGAAGTGGAGATGGATGTGGGATTGGTATCTGGGAGCATCTCCAAGAGAGACTTTTCCAGGGGCAAAAATCACTTTGCACACTGACCCAACTATGTGGCGGGGCTAAAGGGTTGGCTGGCCAGGGAGGAGTGGGGGCCAGATATGAAGCAAGGTCTAAAGGCAGATTTCAGTGGATCAGAGCACAGGGCAGGAGTGCAGAAGGGCTTTGGGATGGCTCGGCTTGTGTGTGTGTATGTGTGTGCATGCGCTAAACACTGAATGTGCAAGGTGTTAGTTGACTAAGGACCAAGGACTTTAAGGCCAACTAAGTATGGGAAACACACGGCACTTTCTTTTTGAAGTTAAACAGGCTTCTTTATTCTAAGGCAGTATTTCTCAACTGGAGGTGATTTCCGCCTCCTCTCCACCAACGCACACACTGAGGGGACATTTGGCAATGTCTGGAGACATTTTTTAAATGTCATAACTACCACTGGCATCCAGTAGGTAGAGTTTAGGGTTACTGCTGAACATCCCGCAGCTCGCAGCACAGCCCCCGCAACGGAGGATGAGCTGATTCCAAATGTCTGCAGTGCCAAGGTTGAAAAATCCTGTGCTGGGGCTTTCTAGAGCCCTTAATTTTTTGAATATGCATTGCGGGTTTCTAAAAATGGAATAAAGTGTTCCTTCAGAGCCTTTCTTACCACCCCCGCCCCCCAGGGATTAGTGGATAAAAATATCCATTTATCCATCGCTTTATTCATTCATTTGTTGAAAAAATATTCCCTGAGTTTCTTATCTAAAGCATGACCCTTGTCAGGCTCTGGGGACACACAGGTAACGAGAAGACCAGACTCCGGTTCTGATGAAAGACATCCTGATGGGTGAGACTGAAGGAGAAAATAAAGCAAAGAAAATAACAACAAACAAAATAATAGCAGTTGGGATAAGTGCTCTGGAGCAAACAAGCAAGGCAAGGCAAGAGGATGATGCTGGAGGTTGGTGGGCAAGAGCCCTTCATTAAAGGATTAGAAGAAAAATTTTAGGAAGATCTTTTTTTTTGGATGAGACCTAAAGGAGGTCTCATCCAAAGAGATACAGTGCTAAGCATGTGAAGACCTGGGGAAATTCATCCTGTGCAGAGCAAACGGCACGTTGAGAAGATCTGGCATCTGGAAAGAGCCCGCCTGTATGGATGAATTTAAGGGTGATATGGCTGAAACATACGTGGTGATGGGGAGAGCTCCGCAGAGTGCAGGCCAGGGTTGGAACATGCAGGCACCTGGAAATCAAGGGAAGATGGGGGTGGGGGGAGTTGGGGGAACAGTGTTGCCTCCTGAAGAGGGAAAGACAGGTAGCGAGAGGAGGTCTAGGGGTGTGAGGACAGAGCTGGCCTGGGGACCTGTTAGCCTGGGGTTTCTAGTTCTTTCCATCTGGCTATATTAAAGTTATGGGGTGGGGCTAGGTAACCTCACCTTTATTATACTTGGAACTCTGCCAATTTTTTCCCAAGTCTAGCTGAAGATGCAGATAAAACCATCTCATGCATATACCTCTTAAGTCCAATTTTTTTTTTTGGTTTGGTTTATTTTGCTTCTGTTTTTGTATGTTATCCCTAAAGACTTCACATTTTTTAACCAGGGCTATTTAAAGAGCAATACTATCTGTAAACCCTCAGGAAAAAACAAACCATTGGCATGACATTTCTTTCGGATCAACACCTCTTTTTCTCCCGATGCAGAAGGGCGTTAAAGTCCTGCTTTGCCCAGCAGAAGCTCTAAAATATACTACACATAGGCACAGGAGAGGCACACGAAGAATTCATTTGCCGCCTTTTTTTTTTTTTTTTTAAAGGTTGATGAGAGACACATAAACTGTTCATGAAAAATGGATGGAGGATAAAGCTTCCACATGGGGAAGAAAAACCTTCCAGTGACTGAGTCAAAGGTGGGCCAAAGACAATGGCTCCCAGGGAGAGGGAGAGACTCGGGGTTTGTCGCGGTCCAGAGACGCCAGCTACATCTCTGCACACGTGCACACGAGGAGCCACCAGAGAGCCAGATGCCACGCTGGGGAAACAGAGGCTGAGGGCTCGTTAGGTTGATTCCGTATTTTGGCTATATGACAATGCTACAGTGCACACGAGAGTGCAGATCTCTCTTCAGTGTGCTCATTTCAATTCCTTTAGATACATACCCAGTAGAATTGCTGGCTCGTATCACAGTGCTATCTTCAAGTTTTTGCAAAGCCTCCATACTGTTTTCCACAATGGCTGTACTAATTTACATTCCCACCAACAGTGTGCAACAGTTTCCTTTTCTCCACGTCCTCACCAACAGTTATTTCTCGTCTTTTTGATAATAGCCATTCGAACAGGTGTGAAATGACATCCCATTGTGGTTTTGATTGGCACCTCCCTAATCGTGATGATGAACATTTTTTCATATACTTGTTGGCCATTTGCATGTAATATTTTGAGAAATGTCTATTCAGGTCCTTTGCCCATTTTTAATAGGTTATTTTTTTTCTTACCATTGAGTTGTTTGAGTTCCTCATATATTTTGGATATTAGCCCCCTATAGATGTATGGTGTGTAAATGTATTTCCCATTCTGTGAATTTTCTTCTCTCAATTTTAATATCTTACTACTACTTTAATCAACCTGTATTTTAACGTAATTAAGGAAATGAAGAGATGCTGGATAAGAATTTTAACTCCATTACTGCATTTTACTCCCTGAGAAACAAAACAGCATAATATGAGGCATTAAATGTGTATGTTAGTTTAGACCAATGATGTTCAATAGAACTTTCAGTGATGATGGAAAGTGTTTATATCTGCATTGACCAAGATGGTATCCCCTAACCACCTGTGGCTTTTGAGCCCCTGAAATGTGGCTCATGTAACTGAGGAACTGAAGTTTTAATTTTAAATTTTAGCAAATGTAAATTTAAATAGTCCCATGTGTCTCATATACATCATAGAGGAGAGTGCAGGTTTAGAATCTTGAAAAAATAGGTTAAGGACTCAAGGTACCTACTTGCCACATTGAAAAGGGCTCTGAACCCAGAAGACCAACTTTGTCCATTGACTTGTAAGTTCACCTCAGGCAAGTTATTGGATGACTCTGAATCTCGGTTTTCTCTTGTGTAAGGTGGGTAGAAGAGCCCCTTCTTTACCTGCCTCATGTTGCTATGGTATGCCTGAAAGCAATTCAAAAAGATGGAGGCATTTAACTAAATGTGGTGCTTCATTCAACTATGAAGTCTAGAGAGGATGGTCCCTCTAAATGAAGTGAACGTCCCTCATCCTAGTCTTTATATTATTCTTGGGAAGGGCTTTAAATGCCACACTGAGAATTTGAACTTTTAAAATTAGTTAACTAGCTGCTGCTTACGCTAATCCCATTTTACAAATGTGGAAAATGATGCACAGAGATGAAGTAACTTCCTCAAAATCGCTCAGTAAGTGGTGGGGCTGATATCTATATGCAAGCAGTTGGGTTCTGAGTCTCTCTCCCTGTAATGACTCCCTAAAAGCCCAAAAGCCCATTCTGCAACATTGGTGGCTATTTCGGCATCCATTTCTCCTTTCCTACTGTGCTGCCTAAAGATCTGAACCTGAGGGTTAGATTGGTCAACTTTATGCCAATCCACACATCTCTCCACCCCTGGTCACATGACAGATGGGCACACGATGCATTTCAGGCCACATATAGCGGGGACTTGGGATGGAGATGTTTTCTCTCTTGCTTGTTATAAACTGGGAAACTCACAATGCTGGTTGTTTCTGTCAATCATTTTGGGACCAACACTGTGCCCAAAGTACGAATTAAACAAATGCTATCAAAAATAGAGTGGAGAGAGAGAAAAACCTCGGTCGTTGGTGACAGTGGTCATCTGCTTGATCCGGTTTTACTTATATTCTCTATGGTTGGACTTCTCAGTTAGGTAAAATTATTTAAGAACGGTATAATTTGTTTCTTGCTGTGGTTGTCGCTGTTGCGATCGTCAGCGGAAAGCAACCCAAAGTAATATATAGTCATGCGCTTATGCAAACTCAAAATTTCACATCCCAGAATATCACGTCCAGCATTTGAAAGTCAGAGTTTAAAACTAACACACAACGTGCAGCTCCCAGTTCAGAGACAAGATTCTCTGCTCCGGCGTTTGGAATGAGGTCTCCGTAACAAGGGATAACAGATTAGCTCTGCAGCAAGCGATGGCAGTACATTAAAAGAATATTAAGGTTGTGACAGGAAACGATATCAGTAAAAGCAATTCCTCGTGAAGGGAGAGACGCCATATGTGCAGCCAACATTGCGATGCGAGGGCGGGAGGGGGTGTAGAATTAGGAAAGTCATTAAAGAGACTCCCCGTGGCACCCAGGAGTTAAAAGACATATGGCGCCTTTGCCCCGAGTTGGGAGGTTTCATTTCTCTTCGCTTCCGTCTCCATGCTCATCTTTGGAAGGAGACGGGAAGAATAGCTGAGCGAGAGTCAGCGAGGTGGGCCCTTATCCTATGGTGATGTGGTGGGGGAAGCAGGAAGGTGGGTGGTGTAATGGAAACAGCACTGGGTTACGAGTCCTAAGGCTCGGGTTCTCTGCGTTATTAACTCTGTGACTTTGGGTAAATTACTTGAACTTCCTAGCTCTAGCTGCCTCACTGGAGAAACAGAGGAAGGACAATGCTTTAGCTACAGTGAGACACTACCGTACTCCCCCCGCCCACCCCCCAAAAAGTCATGCATTCTCTTGCCTCTGGGATCTCAATCCTGTGCTCCCCACTGTCTGCATACTTTTCCCCACTACCCCTCTTTAACTGTTACTTTCTGCTCGAACGTCACCTGCTGCCTGAAGCCTCCTCTGACCTGGTTAGAATATCTCCCCCGCTACTCCTATCTCCCCAGGAACTTATCACATAATTCTGATTGCCTGTTCTTTTCCTTCCCAACAGAAGTTAAAGTATACACAGATTCCCATTTTCTACCCTGTACACATACTAAGCATCATGCTCCTTGAGATCAGGGACCGTGTGCATGCGTTGTTGTTTCTAGGACTAACCAAGGGCAGGGCTGGCATCAGACAGGGGCTCACATGCAGGTACCAACATAAACTGTGCTCCCCAAGCTGTGCGGGGATGCTTTGGTGCCTTTTGTCAGTTCTCTGTCCCGTTCTCTGCAGTGTAAGTTCAGAGATCCTCCCCTTCCTCCCTGGGTACTTGCTCTTTAGCCTTGCCCTTGACCCTCAGAAGAGGGCTCCGGCTCCTTTGCTGCATTGGAAGGTGAGCATATTCATTACTTCTCTTTGCCTCTTTGTTCATTGTCCCGACCCGCAGGTACGTTATTCGCAGAACCTGGAGGAGGGAGTGGGAGTTCAATGGGACAAGAGACGCGAGAGATGGAGACAAGACAGTATTCTGATCAAGTCTCGTTTATTGAGCATGAAGTTACAGCTTTTATAGACAAGTGAGAGGGGAACGCCCAGTCACAATGCAAATTAGGTGAAAAAAGGACTGACCAATCAGGAAGCATTTGAGGAGTTACAGCTTGCAGTTCTCAATTAGGTCCTGTATGTAAACGAGGCATCCAAAAGCATCCAATCAGGGGATAGCAAATGCAAAGCCACTTCATTGGCTGTAAAGCAAAACTTATCATTCCAGGGAAACAGAAACTTAACCTCAACTACGAGGGGGAGGGTAACGCTCAGGCATCAAGGCTATGGCCGAGCCTCTTGGCTCCGGACAGAAACTGTACTTCAAATTTTGAATTTTGATCTTTTCCTGGTCTAGCAAAGTGTGCTAGGGTACTCTCGCATAAGACATTCAACATTTTATTATAAAACAGGCTTTGTGTTCAATTATGTTGCCCAACTGTAGGCTCATGTTAGTGTTCTGAGCACGTTTAAGCAGCCTAACTAACATAGGCTGGGCTAAGCTATCTATGGTGTTCAGTAGGTTAGGAGTATTAAATGCATTCAACTTAACAATAGTTTTATCAGGATAGATATAACCTCATCGTAAGCCAAGGAGCCTCTGCATTTATGATGATAACCTAAAGGAAAATAAAAAATAATATAATTAACAAGACACATGAAGAAGAAAGGAAATGAAGAGATAGTCTAAGTGAGCTGTATTTCTCATCACTCGTAACATGCAGTTAACAGACACTGAATAAAATAGATAAACAAAGAAACAGCAATATAAACATAGAAGTTATAATTATAGTGCTAACCATCAGAAGAACTAAAAACAAACTCTTGAAGGTGGTTACCTTTGGGTGGTGAAATGGGGGTGACAAGGAGGTTTGGGAAACTTTTTTTTCCATTTAATGCCATTCTGTACCTTTTGAATTTTTTAACCAAGTACATGAACTGCTTTAAAAATAGATATTCTTTATACAATGTTATCATTTTAGTTTTGTTTAATTTTAGGTTTAAGGCACATGAGGAAAGTATAATATATCTATTTTTTTTTAAGTTTTATGGTCTGAACATTTATATTTTCCAGATAAAGCTAAGCCGCTTCACAGCCTGTCTCTGCATGGTGTTATTTTCCAAAGAAACACTAACCCATATCCAAAAATAACAGAAAGGCAATTTAAATCTTTACTTCAGTGTCGTGAAAACATCAAAGGGGGATTCCATCCATAATACATAACAAAACCTCTTAAAATCTTCTTTCCCTGATGCCGTCTCAATGTCTCACACCGTATGGTTGCTGCTCCCAAATCTTTCTTAAGTCTCTGTTCCTTCAAATATAAAACAGGCTTCCCCAGACGCCCATTTTATCCCTTACCACAAGGATCCTGGGGAAACTGAAATCATTGTAATATTACTTCCCAAAGAAAACCAAATTCTAATTTCCAAAAAGACTATCACAAACAAAGATCTGAGACATAATCTGCTGAAATATTAATAGTTGCAAACCTCTAAGTTTCTCTACTCTAAGTATCTTAAAAATAGGGACTGAGTTTTATTCATGTTTGCGTTCGCCAAGCTAGTGAAGAGCTTCACACATAGTCACGCTTCACACACCAAGCGCACGTGGAACTGCTGAAGTTGTAATTTGAAATACAGCTTTTATGGAAGAGGATGTGGGGAGAAGAAGAGAAAGGAAACAAATGTTCGCTGAATATCTGCTACAGAGCAAGCACTATGCCTTTATAGTGGTAATATATCTCTGCCTTATTTTCTAGATCAGTAATTCCCAAATGGGAGCAAGAAAGGAGATTGGAGGAGTACAAAAAGTTTGAAAGACTTTTCCATGTGATGCTAGTATTCCCCACGGTATGGGCAAGCACATACATCATAAAACATTTTCATATCCTTAACACATATAAACTAAGTCACTCTTACAAATGGGGATGTGTCCAAAATACCAGTTGACTGTTAAGTGTTGGAGATGGGGGAGAAATGTTAGGAACCATTGCTAGAAACTCTGTGTGTGTGTGTGTTGTATATACATGTGTATTTATAATACACACACATTCAAAGATGCCCACTAGATGGCAAACCCACATCTCAAATGTTAACCATTACTGGGATGCCCCTTCTGGAAGGCTGGGGCACTTTAACAATTCAAGCCAAATTCCTGAAAGGTCAAAATTTTGTATACAGTTTAAGGAGTATGCAAATTAACTTTGTGATGATGGTCTTGAAAATAATTTCTAGGAATAGAGGCTAAACTTATACCTCCACCATTTCTAGAATCTACTATGCAAAATATAGGATTAATGCAGATAAATCAAATCCCCTTACTAGACCATCTGATTGCATATCCAGGCTTCAAAACTACTTGTTGGATTAAAGCAAGTGACAAGACCAGCATTTGACCCCAGGTAGTTTCACTCCAGAAGTTAGGCATTTAACCAAGATGCATTCCAACCGCCCACTAAAGTGAAAGGAAAGGTGCCATGGAGGAATATGGATGCCCTTCCTTGTAGCTTGCCACCTTCCTCCTCGACTGCCCACATCACTGCCAGATTTAGCTGACACTGTCCTGCTCAAACTTCTCCAGGGGTTCCCCACTAAAGGATCCACTCTGGACTCAATCGTGTAGCACACATGGTCCCACTTTATCTAGCTCTTCCTCAGCACAAGCTAGATACGCCACCAAGCTCTCCCCCATCCAACCTCACTGATTCGCTTTCCATTCTCTGAACAAGTCATGGCCTCACACGCCTATCTGACTCTAGAAATGCCATTTTGGCTGTCCTAAAAATTCTCTCCTCTATTATCTACAGGAGCAACTACTTTTGAAATCTCTGGGAGGGTCATGTCCTGAGAGAGGCCAGGCAATTGGGCATGCCGACTTCAACACGCCCACTGTGCCACTTATCGCACCGTGTGCCAGCTGTCTTGCTGCTCCAGCGAGCACTCGCGTGAAGATACAGATGGCATCTTCCCAACTTTGTGTCCTCAGCACCAAATCCAGTGTCTGCCATGAGGACACTCAGTACATTTGCTGACTGACTGGAAGAGTAAATGAATAAATGCTAAGTGTAAATATCAGACTTTGCAGACTCAGGTGTTAAAAAATTCAGTGTTCAGGTCCTGGGATACAAAAGGGATGGAACCGCTTCACCAAATCCCTTGCAGGGGTAGAGGAGTGAATGGAGGAGCAGGGGGCCAGAGCCAGACAGGCCTGCTCAGGGAGGTGCAGGGCTGTTACCGTGGCTCCACAGAGCTGCCTGCCTCTGGTGCTATAAACATGAAAGCATTCAGGAAGGAGCCCCCAACCACCCACATCCCACCATCCTCTACCATCAGGTGAGTCCCCTGGTTATTTTCATAACTATTCTCCTTGACCTCCATTGGAGCTCCTTGCTGAAACCAGCATTTGCTTGGACAGAATTGCTTAATGTCAGTTCCAGCTAGAGATACAGATGTTTCCTGGGGTCTCCAACAAGAGAGACTTCTGTGATTACCTTAGACTGTCGCCAGTTTGACCATTAAAGTTACAAGTTCCAACGCAGGAACACTTAGACTTGGGGCTAATTCTGCTCCTTAATTATGTTGGCTATATTCATTTTCTAGGGCTGCCATAACAAGGTACCACAAATTAGGTGGTTTAAACAACCGTTCTGCAGGCTAGAAGTCTAAGATCAAGGTGCCAGCAAAGTTGGTTCCTTTCGAGGGTTGTGAAAGAGAATCTGTTCCGTGACTCTTCCCTGGCTGCTGGTGGCTTGCTGGCACTGTCTGGCATTCCTTGGTTTGCAGAAGCACCACTCCAATCTCTGCCTTCATCTCCACATGGCTTTCTCCCTGGGTAAGAGTCTGTGTCCAAATGTTCCTCTGTTATAAGGACACCTGTCATACTGGATTAGTAACCCACCCTACTCCAGTTTAACAGCATCTTAACTAATTACATCATAACCGTCCTATTTCCAAATAAGGTCACATTCTGAGGTATTAGGGGTTAGGACTTTGACATACAAATTTTGGAGGTTATAGGTTCCAACACAGGACTGGGAGCTAGTTCTGCTCCTTAATTATGTCGGCTGCAGTCATTTTCTAGGGCTGCCATAACAAAGTACCACAAATTAGGTGGTTGTTTAAACAACAATTCAACTCATAACACTGGCCATATTTTCTAAAGCAAAAATAAGGACACAGGTTTTGTCACATGGTTTGACTATGGGGCAGAATATTTGAAACCAGGACTGCCTGGGAAATGTGGGTGTGTAGGGGGAATCATTTTTAAGAGTAAATCCAGGCATGCTCACATTATCTGAAAGGTTTCAAAACATCCCTAGGTAGATACCTAATTTAAGAAGTTCTGCTATAGAATTAGAGCAAAAATCTGTGGCTACTTTAAATAATCAGGTTGCATGAAATCAGGACTTCCCATACAATCAAATTAATGTGAGATATACAGATACAGACACAGACGACATAGATACACATGTCTACATATATACATATGAATCTTACTTTGAAAAAAGTGCACAAGTACATCAGCACTGTTTTTCCTCAGCACTCCCTTCCCCCATCTCCTCCCTTTTGTGTTAAAAGGCGCCTGGCAGATTGGTAAAGGGTTACAGGCAGTGGACAGGAAACTATGGAACACAAATACATACAAATGTATTTGACTAGCTTCTTTTAGGATCAGAATGCAAAATCAAATATTTTTGTACTAAGGATTGAAAAGAGCAGAATGTTCCCTAAAATAAATACAAGTTTTTCAAGTCTGATTTTGATTACAAACTGGGACCACTTTCCCACCACTCCACAAGCTTGAAAACATATACCTAAAAGGTAGAATGAAAAGCAACAGAAACATATTCTCCAATTTATAAACGTTCACAACTTTAGAGATGCAATTATATAACTTGTATCTATAACCTATTATAACTCCTGTCCCCAAACTAATTTCTGCACACTCTGCTCCCAAGATAGGAACGAAAGTAGGTCCTGGGTTACCAGAGACGTAAGAACAGTGTGAGCCACTGTCACAACTACTTTTCAAACAGCTCACAAAAGGCAATGTCCCATCCCTGTTAGAAAACTGTTTAGTAAGAGGCAATCTTACCCTTTCTGGAAACTTTTCCAGGTTCCAAGAACTTAAATGCAAAGTCATCTCAAACTATGTTACAACTTGGAAAAGTATAAATAAATGAATGAAAATAAAATAACTTAAAGTCTTATAAACGTGTTTTATGTGGGACAGGGGACCTGGATGGGGCAACGGGAAAACAACACCAAAAAATTGGACAATGATTGAGGAAACAGAAGAGTAACTCAGTAAGAAGATAATAAAAATCACTCTAATCTATCAAGAACCTACTACCTCGGTATAGGCAAAGTGCCAGCCATTGTCATGATCTTGTTTAATCCTCTACAGCCCTACAAGGTAGATATTATATCACCCCAACTTAACAGATGGGCAATTGAAGCTCAGAGAGGTTAAGTAATTTGTCCAACCAAGGTCATGGGACATATAAGTGTCCCGTGGAACACTTGGTCCGCCTGAGCCCACAGTCTGCATGCCCAGAGCTGGGGAGCGGCCTATGCAGACCAGAAAGCTCACATGAGGTCCCTCTGCAACACCTCCAGCCCACACAGACGACTGAGTAGGAAAGCCAGGCCGGCAAGGGAAGGCTCAAATGGAAAGGGCGGCGAGTGCGGAGGGAGATTAGTCAGGCCCAACAACAACTGTGTGTTGGGAAAACAATTTTGTTCAAGGGGGCTATTTATAGGGATGTTTTTCCTCAGCACTCCCTTCCCCCATCTCCTCCCTTTTGTGTTAAAAGGCGCCTGGCAGATTGGTAAAGGGTTACAGGCAGTGGACAGGAAACTATGGAACACAATGAACGGGGCGGGGACAGATCCCCACCCACCTACGAAAATCTTTGCTCCAATATTCGCAGACCCTGGGGGAGCTGAGATCTCTGGTTCTGCTCCTACTGTGGTTGTCTTTCTCCAACCCAGAAAGAGGCAACATGCCCAAAGGGGTGGGACAGAGTAAAGGGGGAAGCAGAGGCAGATGAAGCAACAAAACAAAACCAAGATTATCGAAATTAGTCAAATAGTCAGGTCATTCCCTATCCGGATGACTCCTGTGTTCTATGAGTTACTAAGATTTTTCTACCCAAAGACTCCCTCCAGTTTGGGAACTCCAAAGACACAGCACAGGAGACAAGTGAAATTATTTCAAACCTAGCAGCTGAGAGGGACCCCAGAACCTACTGCTAGGTCTGCAGGACAAGCCCTGCCAGGCTTCTGGGGGCTGCTGCTTACAGGAATGGCCCCCAGCACCTCTCCCCCTGGAGCGCTGAACAGTGGTCTCAACCCAAATGAATCCGAATCCAGACCTGGAGCTTAACTAAGGCCAGCTCCTGTGCAGATTCAGATGTTGGTAAAATAGTAATTTGACCCAAAGCATTTGGCTCTTCCTCTGGCCTTGTGAAGTCTCTTCTCTGCCTGTGACTCCAGGAAGGAAGTGTCCTGCTGCTGTTTGGCAGTGTCCAGTGCCCATGGCAGAGTGGGACAAGGGGGTCTTGTGCCGCCTGGCTTGTTCATCGTTTCTGAAATACTGAAGACTCATTTAATGCTTCAACTGTGCATATGGGTCAAATGTCGTGACAGATTTTTTAAAACTCCGTAGGACACAGAAGATCTCAAAACCTCTATTTCTGAATAGTATTCAAAGAAATCAGAGTGTGACTAAAATATTGGAGGGGAAAAATTTGATTCTCAAATAATTTCAAATATTGTGTGCAAATGTTTTACCTAAGCTCTAGTCCTAATCTCTAAGCTTCCCCTTAGCCCTGCATTTTATACTGTCAAAGGACACTTTCTCCTGAAAGCTCGGATATGGTCTGTGATGTGCAGAGAAGTATGTTTTATCTTTCTCCAAAAAATAGTTTTTACCCTTATCAGTCCCCAGTCTTATAAACCTGCAGTCATCTTGGACTCTACCCTGTCTTATGTCCAGTTTTTTAAAAATAAAAGCCTGAGGTTCTGAATTAGCAGTTTGGGGCACTGATCAATGAACATTTATTATAAAAAGTTAAGATTTCATTTGTGATCACTTCTTTTTCTTTCTCATTAGTCCCTTACTGTCCGCCCTTTCTACCCTGAAATTTGTAGTCTATGAACAAGTAACTGAATTATATTCTTAGCTGGGGAAGTTAGGTTGTAAAGCAGTGTCTCCTCATGCTTTTTTTTTTTTTTTTGTCCTAACTAATGCAGTTTTACAACTCTAGGAACTAAAGTATTCAATGCTAGAGAGAGAGGAAATGTGGAGGGAGGGACAGTGAGGAGAGAGATCATATACAATAATGACTAGATCTGTTCTTCAACTTTTAGGTGGAGAGTGAGGCCATTTAAAACCCTCCTCCTCCTCCATTCTGATGCATTTGCTTGCTCTTGAAAGCCCTTTTAGAAGCAAAACTGGCTTTTATATTTGCAGAGATGGTAGAGCAGTGGGAGGTCAGCTGGTCAGGATGGGAGACTGATTCTGGTTCTTGTTTCTTTTCTCCCATCAGTTGATCTCTCCTCCATTCAGTTCTGTTTGATTAGGGATTGGTAATGTGGACCTTCCCCACACCTCAATAAGGATGCTTATTTAACCTCATTTGGACACTTGGAAGCAACAACTTGTAGCATAACCTAAATCTGGGAATCCACACACAGGGAAATGCAATAATGGAGCTTGGGATATACAGCTTTTTGGAACCTCTTTTGCTCTGGTCATCCTCATCCTCTATTGCCTTCAGAATCCCAGGGCACTGGTGGCACAAGGGGTGGGACACCAGTCCTCTCTCATAGAAGAGCCTCACCTAACAGTTGATTTCAACACCAGATACCACACAAGCACTTTTAAAACAGGAATGGTTGGTAGAGGGAAAGCGGGGTAAGGGGTTGGGGTGGGGGGCACACAAAATGTATCTGGCAAGAGGGTAAACTGACAGTCTAGTACCCCAGAATGTGGAATTCAGAATACAATCATCACAACTCATGGACAAGGAATCACACAAAAGCATTTCATTTGGTACTGGGAGAGGAGGGAGAATGCTAAAATTGCTGTTTGCTAACTCTAGTTTATGAAAAAACTGGGTAAAAGAAAAGCCTATGTTGTAGGAGACACTAAAACTTTCAAATACCTGCTGTCTTCTATATCTATTTACAGCAGAGAAGATTGCTACCATCCTTGGTGATGAAGGAAGCACACGGCATAGGTTGAAAGGCATCAGTCCTCAACAGGTGCAGATAAGAGGGATCATAGGTGACTACAGAACTCTTCTGTGGTATCTCCCTGTGAACAAAGTGCTTTTCTAGTAAATTTGTACAATGACAATCTGCTAAAGACATAATTTATATTATCGCCAAATAGCTTAATTAGTCCTGCAGTTGACATTCCTGCACTATCTCCATATAAATTGCTTCTTAGGAAATCCAGAGCCAAACAGAAAAACCCTTGGGAACCAAATCAGATTTTCTTCTACAGACCCAGGAAAGAGACTGCTTAGTGTAAGCAAGGAGAAAGAGAAAAAATGGGAAGAAAAAAAGATAAGTAGAGGAAGGAAAGAGAAAAAAATAGAAAAAGAACATTCAAGGCAAGGACTAGATTCAAGTTTGGTGCTTATTACAGAGTGTGCTCAACATTAAGAGGGAACAAGGAAGAAATGGGGAGGGGACTGTTTTCCAGCTCCCTGAGTCAGGTTGTCACCATGTGACTTCATTATCTGGCTTGATAAGTTGTGAATTCATGCCACCATTTGGTGTGGATAATTGAGAGTTATCATACAGACAAAGAACCATCGTGTGCACATTTCAAATAAGGTTTGTTCAATCAGCACAGGAACAATGGACACCTTGCTGGGTTCTCAGTAGCACCTCCACCCTGAATCCTTAACTTGAACCCAACTTATCATGAAGCAGGGACCACAAGGTCTCTCAGTGAGACCTGTGCCAGGTTGAAAGTTCTATGGTGGCAGAGGCCTTTTGGGGACTTCTAAGTAAAGTATGAAAGAATCTTAGGCTGTGTTAAGGCCACTATCTAGCCTTACTGGTTCACCTAAGCAGCCCTGTCTTTCGACAAATTACATCTGCTGGTTTTGATGGTGATTAAGGGGATCTTGTACATGGCTAAAGTTATACTGTTTAGTATTTTGAGAATTACTCGTAAATCCTTGTTTGCATACTTAACTGATAGACTTTGTTATGAGAAAGACCTATTTAATAAAAATTTTGGTAATTAAAAATTAATTCAAACTTCAATAAGGTCTGTAGATTGGTTAATATTATCATATTAATATAAACTTCCTACTTTTGATGAATTGTACTCTTGTTAGATACAATATTAGTATTTGGGGAAACTGGGTATAGAGTAGATAGGAATTTTTGACTATTTTTTGAAAAATTTTTATAAGCTGAAATTACTTCAAAAGTAAAAGTTAAAATAATGTTTTTAAAGATGTAAAAAGGTAATTCACAGGGCTTGACAATTTCTCCGTAATTTGTGCGCAAGGGCCTGGACCCAGGAAATAAGCCCTCCTCCAGCCTTTACTCATTTGCTAGCAAGGGGAGGAAACCCAGAAAATGCAGAGTAGGTCCTGATGAAATAATGAATATGAAAGTCTTTGCTGCAGTAAACTCCTAAACAAATGTTAATAGTGATAATTACTGTCCCATGTGGAGATGCTTCTCCATAAATAAGGGGAGGAACAAGCCATTATACTAAATACCCTACCACATAATCTCCAGGCATCTTACAAAATGCTTAGAAATTGCTGCCCTGGTAGTAGGAAACAGGGAGTCATTGAAGGGTTTTGAGCAAGGCAGGCATATAACAACAGCAATGTTTCAGGAAGATTAGCCAGGGCTTCAGAACATGGGATGGATGAAATAGGAGGACACCGAACTCAGTGGATCCCACTACGAGTTATGCTAATAATTGAGGTGTAGATGATCCTCACTGAGTGGGCCTGGAAAGGAAGAAACCAAGCTGAGTGGCATTTTGAAGAACTCATCAGTCTGGGTGGGACTAGCTAGGAGGCAGGAGCCAGAGGAAGGAGAGAAATGAGTCAGTGGTTACTTGAAGATGTCTGGCCAAGATGACTGGGTCAATTCTGGTGTCACTGTGAGACAGACAGAAAATGGTAAAAAGGAGAGACCATAGATAGATTTGGGGTGCAAACTCAAGTGGCTCCAGAAGTGCAAAGGGGGGAAGACAGGCTGTGGGGGCTGCAAAACTGCAAAGCTCATCTCTCTAGAGAGAGTGCCTGCAAGGGGCCTGTCACAGCTTGGCATCAGTGGTCCTTGCCATGGGGAATGCACTTGTGGTGTAACTAGATCTTCCATTTCTGCAAGGGAAGGCAGAAATTCAGATCTCTCATGTGAAATCTCTCAACTCTTTAATGCTGGCTAATTTTTCAATATTTTAGAGCATATTTGGTGGGTGTCAAACCAAACACATCTATAGTCCAGATTTGGCAGGCTGTGATCAAGTTGTGACCTCTGACAGAGAAAAGGCCAAAGGTCAAAGTCTGTAAACTGTTATGGTGATACATAGGGAGATAAGTGAGTATAAAGGGATTCAGGAACTCAAATGCTACACATAAAGGTTTTGCCAGCGATCTGAGCTGTATGAATGCCCCTACCCTTCAAGCCTATATATGGATTTGAATTTATACAGGAAGTTTCATCTAATCCTCAAATGGTTAAATCACAAGAATTTGAGTGCTTACTGCGTGCTGAGTACACAGAAGTCAAGGAATTTCAAATCTAACTGGAGAAGAAAAAACATGCCCTCCTGAAACAACTTGAGACAAATTATGAAACAACCGGGGAGACTGCTTTCTCCACTTTATGCTAGAATATCCATAGGCACCTTAAACCCTGGCTTTTCCCCCTCCAAAATCACTTCCATTTAGCAAACTTTGCAGTAGTGCTTGTGTGTGCGCGCGCGCGCGCGTGTGTGTGTGTGTGTGTGAGAGAAAGAGAGAGAAAGAGAGAGGGAGGGAGAGACAGAGAGGGAGGGAAGGAGAGAACTTGAATCTGTAACCAGAAATCTGATTTCCCGGGCGGCGGTTACCAGGCTGCAGCCTCCCTTGGCCCGCGGGCATCCTCACGGCGGCGCGGGCGGCGGAGAGCGGGGCTCGGGGTCCCGGGCTGGCTGGGGATGGGCGTGGCCAGCGCGGAACCCCCGCCTGTCAGGTCTCCCCGCCGGAGTCCCGTCTTTGTTTCTGTCATTACTCTCCGAATTTGTGTAGGAGAAAGGCGGGCACCGAAATAGAAAGTGTCAAAGACATGCTGACAGTGGGCTGAGACCAGGGCAGCGGCGTGTGCGAGCCCCATCCAGCGCCCGCGGCGGAGAGCCCGGCGCCGCCGCCCGCCCCTCGGGGACCGCGCGGGCGCGGCGGGGAGCGGCTCGCGGCGGCGGGACCCTGGCGGAGCGGCGATTTCCCCCGGGCCGCCCGGGCCGGCTCCCGATCGCAGGACGGCTCCCGGGAGAGCGCGGTCTCTCCCCCACCCCGCACTCCTCAACCCACCCACCTACTTCCTCCGGCTCCGCACACACAAGCACAGAGCTGCCAAAAATTTCCACCCCCGCCCCCTCCCTCGCTGACTTCCTTCCAGCGCTTCCTGAGCTGGATGATCCTAGGATTTGTAAGACAGGAAAAAAGGAGAGCGTGAGGGCGGGCAAGGGGGACAGGATGCTGGCTTTTCGCTTCCCCAAAGCCGTCTGAAGGCAAGACCGCGCGCCCCGGCAGAGGACCCTCCGCAGCCCCCGGGCGGTCCGTCGCCGGTCGCCGCGGCGTCTGTCCCCCGCGCTCGCGTCCCCTCCGGGCACCGAGGAAGGCGGAGAGGGGAGCTCGCCCTGCCTCTGACGCGGAGGAAGGACACCCGAAGACACCGCAGGAGCCTGTGGAAGTCCCTGGGACTTGGAGTGAGGAAGTGACATCCCAAGCCAGCCGGCCCGCAGCTGCCAGCTCTGCACGGCCTGCGGCACGGCGGCCCCGAGGAGCGCGGGGGCATTTCGGGCTCTGCCGGCCCCGCCGCGCGCCGGAGCCCCGCGCCCGCCCGCGCCCCGCTCGCTCCCCGCGCGGGCCCCGCCCGAGTTCCTCCGGTGGCGGATGCGGCCCCCCAGAGCCGCGGGGCAGCGGCTGATCTAAGCCGGGAGACCGTCCTACGCGCGGTGCCAAGCAGAGGGGAGGGCGACACGGAGGGGCAGCCTCTTTGGGACTAACTCATGAAGAACAAGGGTGCCAAGCAGAAGCTGAAACGAAAGGGAGCCGCCAGCGCGTTCGGCTGTGACCTGACGGAGTATCTGGAAAGCTCGGGACAGGATGGTAATGTGCACTCTTCGCCTTTCCCCCCTTCTTTTTGTTTGAGAGAGAGATGGACTCTCTCGGGTTGTGTTAGATTCATTTCACAAGCTAATGTATTCCAGGCCTGTGCGCTCGGTGTACTTTCTTTTTCTTTCTCAAAGAACATACGTGATTCTTAAGGTGCACAGCACTGCCCTCCCGACGTGCAGAGGCTGTGTCTGTGTCAGTCCTTCGGTTAGCCTCACACAAGCTGTTCGTGGGCGGTGCTGCTACAAGTTTAACCCGCCACCCCTGGGGGGAGGTGGAAGCTGCAGAGGTCCTGATCCTAAACTTTGGATGTCGGAAAGGAGGGATGAGGGGTGGACGTGTGGGATGGTGATCGTGGGCTTCCCTGAGCACATAATTATGACTGCCTTAGCTGTCCCTTCTGGGCTCTCCAATTTCATCCGCTCACATCTTTTTTTATTAATGTGCTAGAAGGCAGTTGGGGAGGGGGGTGCTGACTGGGTGGTTGCACAAACATTTTCTGAATTTCTGAGCTGATGCCAAATATATAGCACCTCCCCTGCCCCTGCCCCTTTCCTCAACGCCCCCAGATCCTTTACCTCCTCTTGGCTTTCAGATTAACATTTGGTGTGTCAGACAAGAAGGGTGTTGTAAAAAAGGTCAGAGGGCCCCGATTTTAAAATAGTTTAGGGTGAGAAAGAGAAAAGGAGAGCTTCTCTGTTTTCAAGGACAGATTGAAAGAAAAAAAAAGGAATCTGGCAGAGTAGAGACAACTTAAACATTTGTTGGGGAAGGGAAAAGGAAAACAATCTGGAATACAATAACAGCATTTGAGCTTCGAAGTTTTTAATCATAAGAAAGTTGGAAAATTGAGCATTAAATGACTCCTTTTGTAAGGTTGACTGGCCCTGCGCTTACCATGACAAAAAGGCCTTGTCTTTAGAAGCTTCAGTGAGAGAGAAAATAGCCCACTATATGGCCCGGCCCCTGTGTTTGTACATAGATATATACAGCAATGGGGAAAACTTAAGTGCTGTGCAACTGCGCAGAATAAAGCTGTCTCCAGGAAAATAATCTCAAAAACTCTTTGATTAGTCCATATCAAATAGGCATCTCAAAAACAGTGCAATGCTTTTGTTTCACTTCCTTTTTTTGAAGACTCAGCACCACCTAGTAATTTGCAGTGGTGTGATATTCCTGTGGTATTCTAGAGTTCAGAGTCTGCTGTGTCATTAGGACAAATGGCTTAGTATTTTAGAGCCTAGGGAACCACAGGTTTCAAAACTGCCTCTTTTGAAATCAGAGCTTAACTGAGTCAATTCATTGAATCCTGACTGACAGTCTGGAGAGGTGGATTTGAAATAAAATCACTTGGATTGAGCGTTTTTTGAATGTGAGAGAACTCCAAGTATGTATCTTCACCGCTACCATCAGAAGTTTAGAATGAAATGTTTCTCTTCATCTGCTGATGCAGGGGCCTTCAGGCTAGCTTTCAGGTCACTAGGAATGCTCCTAGGATGCCACCTTGCACCATGGGGGTGTATTCTGGGCCCTCCCTCCAAAGCTGTGAGGTGGATAGGTGGGTAGGTGCACTTGCCAGCCCTGCCCCCATTCTTACAAACTCATAGATCATAGCGTGAGCTGGAACCTCAGGGTTCTGTGAAGATTCTTCAAAAGCAGCCTTAAGCAGTTGTTCTTTCACCTGCATTATATTTTGGGGTTCTGCATATGTTTCATTTAGGAAAAAAAAAAGGAAGGGGACTGCTGCCTAAAGAAAAAGTGGAAAATAAGCAGCCAGAGCTCCCCATGCTGGGAAGGAGGAAAGGAAGTCCAGTAAAGCAAACTGACCTGCCCAAGGTCATACAGCTGACCATGAAGGATGCAGAGGGCCCTTCCTGGCCTGTTAGGCTCCTCTCCCCTCCCTGGCTTCCATGTTTAAGCCAACATTCTCTTCTAATGAATTTTTTCCTTTAAATTGAAAGCAGACAGCCCTACTACAGGGTAAGCAAACTTTCAAGACTGAACATACCTGAATAGAGTTCAACTTTGAAATGAAAGGCAACTGACCCATTTAATGATCCACACACTGTTATTGTGGTACATGGAAATTAGGCATGCATAATAAGCAGCTTATTATTATTACTTATAAGAGTAATTAGGATCTTTTTTTCCCACAACTAAAACTAGTTGGATAGTTTTTTTCCCTTATTTTTGTTACAGTGTAGCATCAATGAACAAAGTCAGTACTAATTGTTCTATCTAAAATAATGTAGCTTCCTCATGGACTTTCTGAAACATGTATTGGTTAATAGACAAGGCCTGGACTCTGCTCCCAGGAGGAAAAGCTGAACTGGGTACTGCCCCCTTGCTGTTCATCTTGGAAGATCAGCCCAGAATACTGAGGGTGACAAGTCAGTGTGGAAACTGGGAGCCAGGAGGCTGGGGACAGCCTCTCAAGACTGACATCGTGTTTGCTGATCTTTGGAGGTCAATGAACCTGGGTTGAGACAGGGAAAAATAGATGCAGGTATGGGAGCACAAGGGCAGAAGGGAAGAACAGAGATATAGGGAAGCAAAGAGAGCCCCTGTGCTTGGACAGGGAAGGGAAGTCCTGAGCTGCAGTGCAGGGCAACGCTGGTGATTATTAGCTGTGCTCAGATCATCTGAACATGGGGAAGCTACACGTCTGAAGGGTAGCTCTGGGCAGGCAGAGGCTGAGCACAAAGAACAAATGTCATGTGCTTCTGTAATGTGCTGAGGCTCAGTTGGACAAATCTGACAGGGCAAGGTGTGTGGGTTACAGACAGGTGTTCAGTTTAGAGTGCACATTGCTCAGGGCCAGTTGTCATCCTTAATCTTTGGGAAGCTGATGAAAAACAGAAACACTTTTCCTTAGAAACACACACACACACACACACACACACACACACACATACACACACCATCTGTACAATCTGTGCAGGCATCCACATAGATGCCAATGCCAGACCCTACTCTGATCAGCTGCACAGAGGTCTGATGTGAATGACCAGTTTCCTCCTTCTTTGACCACTTTTCTCCAGCCTGGTAAGAACACCCACGAATGGCATGAAGTGGCTCCTGGCAGACTTGGCCAGAGCCTCTTTCACTTTGCCTCTGACACTGTGGCTGCTGCCCCCAACCTCCAGCTCTCCCCTGGGAACCAGCAAACTTTCTCTTCCTGTCTGGAATAGAGGGAGAAGATCATCCTTTCCTTACTGCAGATGCTGAAAATAGTATAGCTTTCTTTTTCTTCTTCTTAACCACTGAATATGAAGGCCTTTGCTTGCAGCTGTGGGATAAAAACCACATCATGTTGTCACCTGTGGTTGGGAGGTTGTGGGTGAAGCCCCGAGCAGCCAGAGTGTGTCCATGGTTGTTTCCTACCTCTGGCCTGGGAGCCTTCTGGGTCTTCCAGTAGAGCTTGGAGCTGCTGAGGCCAGGAGCCAAGGGACAAGTAATAGAGTATCATAGGAAAAACTATCTTCTTCCCCTGCTTTGGCCCTACTCTAAAGGCTGAGGACTTTCTCACCCTTCTGAGCAATCATTTTGTTCATTTGCCCATTCCCTAATAAAAAGTGATACTCCTCTGGCCCAGTGGCTCTCAAGATAGCCACACATTAGAACCACCTGGAGAGCGTTCAGAAAAAACAATACTGATGCTTAGACCCCCTCTCAGACCAATGAAATCAGAATCTCTCCTAGATGATTTTGATATGTAGGCAGGGTTGAGAACCACTGTCTGCAGTGCATAGGTTACAGACCATTTTCCCCCGGATAAGCAGGCTTGGCTATTCAGAATGCACCCTCTGAATATTTGATAAGTCTGCCTTTTTATTCCTGGAAATTTTTTCCTAGTTCTTACTAGGCTGGAAAAAAAAAAGTATGTTTATATATATATATATGACATACATATTTATATTAATATTTACTATGTGTATTTGATTTAAGGGATGACAAAAGATTCATAAAAAATAAATAAATGTCCATTACAAATACAGTTTTTAGCTTGATGAGAGTAAGCCTCAATATTTCAAAGGACAAGGATAAGGCAATGGGAACTTTCATTGATTTATTTATTCATTTATTTAAGACAGGGTAACCCCAAACTCCTGGGCTCAAGTGATGCTCCTGTCTCAGCCTCCCAAGTAGCTGGGACAATAGGCAGATGTCACCACAGCCAGCTAATTTTTTTTTTGTTGTTGTTAGAGACCAACATCTCAATGCATTGCCCAGGCTGATCTCAAACACTTGGCCTCAAATGATCCTCCCACCTCAGCCTCCCAAAGTGCTGGGATTATAGGTGTGAACCACCGTGCCCAGCCAATGGGAACTTTTAGATGTAGCTGTTCTACATTTCTAAAGCTAAATGATTCTCTCACTTTGTTTATTCATTTATTTGACTAGTATTTATTAAGGCATTGTGC